>JAEQML010079230.1:0-12082 GCA_016904865.1 Pissodes strobi | reverse complement strand
TCGCTTCGGACAAAAAGGCATATTCCGAACTTATATCTAAATCGGGTATGTAAGTCGTAACCAGGATAGAGGTAGTTCACTGTTGTTGTTGTAGAACACACTTGTGTTTCTGTAAGGGCTAATATGTGTGGTCTATTTGCTTGTAGATGTTGGTGTACCGAATTTATGTTTGTATTTAGGCCTCTTATGTTGCAGAAATCTATTCTAAATTGGTTCGGTATCTTTGCTGTCTGTGAAATGCGGAATGAAGGGCTCCCAGGGCCACCCAGCGCCCGGAGATCCGAATGGCCGTGGAGTTTATTTCCGGAATATTTTGATCCTGGAAGCACCATCATGTCCATATATTCCTACTGTGGAACCCGGGACCACCAGCGCGGAAGCGGAACGTGATTTGGGAAAACAACTTAGCGATTCCCAATTCTGGTGGGGTGGTCTTTCACCGGACGATGCGAGTAGGCTTAGGCATCTACCACCTAGGGCTCAGACTCATTCCTTTGGCGGTCCCTAGTCTGGCAGGGGTAAAAATGGGGTTTGTTGGGTCACTCCCCAGTGATCAGCTCCAGACTTCGTACTTTGGTGTTCTCCAGCCTGATGGAGGACGATGGGATTTGATGGGCCACATCCCGTGGCAACTCGGAATGGTGGGGGCGTCACTCCCCGTAATCAAACTGCTCTCATCAGTTTGACGTTCCTGCTAGCCAATACAATGCAGCCCCTCTTGTCACAACTGTCATTGATCGGCCCCAGACTTTGTACTTTGGTGTTCTCCAGCCTGGGGGAGGACGATGGGATTTTATGCGCCATATCCCGTGGCAACTCGGAATGGTGGGGGCGTCACTCCCCGTAATCAAATGGCTCTCACCAGTTTGACGTTCCTGCCAGCCAATACAATGCAGCCCCTCTTGTCACAAACTGTCATTGATCAGCTCCAGAGTTTGTACTTTGGTGTTCTCCAGCCTGGGGGAGGACGATGGGATTTGATGTGCCATATCCCATGGCAACTCGGAATGGCGGGGGCGTCACTTCCCGTAATCAAAGTCCTCTCACCAGTTTGACGTTCCTGACAGCCAATACAATGCAGCCCCTCTTGTCACAAACTGTCATTGATCAGCTCCAGACTTTGTACTTTGGTGTTCTCCAGCCTGGGGGAGGACGATGGGATTTGATGTGCCATATCCCATGGCAACTCGGAATGGCGGGGGCGTCACTCCCCGTAATCAAACTCCTCTCACCAGTTTGGCGTTCCTGCCAGCATTGTTACGTAGTTTTTGATAATAATTACTATCATTGAGAAGGTTTTGACTTTTATCTATATAATCGTTCTTATACATTGCCACTGTCACATTACCCTTATCACTACGAACTAAGTATAGATCTGGATTATTTTTCAAGAAAAGTTTGCTTTTTTGGAAAACATCATTCAATAGGGGTTTGTTGTCATGATTTTTATGAACAAAGTTAGTTAAAATATTAGTATATTGAGCTCTCAGAAGATCTTTTTGAGCGTCGTCTTGAGAGGAAATGATGTGTTCTAAATCCGCCAAAATGCTAGTGAGGTTAACCTCTTTAGTAGGAGGGCAGAGACTGAATTTAGGCCCAAGAGATATAAGCGAAACAATTTCATTTGGTATTTCAATGTTAGTGAGATTTTTGAACCATTTGTTTTGAGTTTTAATAGATTTAGAATGCTTTACTTTCAACATTTCAATCTTAGCTAGATTTTTTTGTTTAATATTATTAAAAATACGATTATATCTACTATGTTGTCTTCTGTCAAATTCATTAATGATATAAGGTGGCAAAATATCTGTTAATTGTGAAGTTATGTTAGGGAAATTTTTCTTTAATGATGTTAGTTCGCTATATGTCACCTTTATTTCTAAGTTTAATATATTTTTTCTTAACCTGCTATTGAAGTTCTGGATCTTGCTTCCTAGGTGCCCATTTGTGTGATGTAACATGAAAGTTATGTTGCGTGTACCATTTGTTAAGTAGTTAGGGAATATACCCTGTCTTCTGCAGCTGAGGAGGAATATCCGCCGATTTTTCATCGATGCCCTTTTGATGTATATATTGGCCAGTGATTTAAGCAATCCAACAGTGGCGGCGCCGTACAGTTGTTTAATTTGATCGAAAAACCCCATTTCTGAAAGAATTTTGAAGAAAGGGTAGTCTCGACTGACTAGTTAAGAAAAAATATCAAAAACTAGGTTTCTTGGGGATGCAGTCTAGTTCTATTATAGGCTTAAATTAAAGGAAACACCTTTATTGCTTTGTCAAGCTTTCGAGATTTATTTATCTCTTCTTCATGGACAATCTACAATTAATAAATTAACTTGTTAGTCTAACCAACAATCTAATTTACATCTAGAAACTCACCAATGTGGGTTGAATAAAAAAAGGACACATAATGATGAAAAATAGAGGGAAAACACACCCCAGTTACATTAGGAACAACAATTTCTTTTGAAAGATGAATCCATCACAAAATGGTGCCGTTCTTGTGGCTCATTTACAACGTACTCTGATTTTTAAGTATAAAATCCCTTTTTTCGGAAAACAGAAACTTATCAAAATTGCCGGGCCCAATGCCGACTAGTATAAAACATACTTCCTTAATATATTACTAATATTTAACGTGTGAGTGAGATGGGACTCGTTTTTGGTTTCATACCCTATAAGAGATAGTAATTATGTTATTAAAATACCACCTCTGAGCGCGACAGCATCAATCAGGTTTGTGTAAGTGTGACAGAGAAGAGAGAAACGCATTTGCTTGACTTGCGCTCGACATAGTGGTAGGCGGGTTAGTTACATCACTTATAACTCAAGAACGGCTGAACCGATTTTTATGATCTTTAGTTTGTTGGATTTGTCTCCACCCCGAATAGCAGAATAACTATGAAAATATGAGAAAAATTCGCGGATAAAAAAATTATACAAAAAATTAGTTATAAATTAGGCTTGGAACTCCGTCATCTTCCGCAATTGACAGCTCATGTCACGCACGATTATAGTTTTTTAGTAATATATGATGTCCACTGCAAATCAGTGACATACTACACATTATAGGATAGAAATTCAACGGAAAATAATGGGAAGTAGCATATTCAAATCTAGAAAGATACTGAAATACATAAAAAATACTTGAATCGAAATATAAAAAATTATAGGGAATAAATGGCAACTGTCAAATCGATTGGTATTAATCATTCCAGATCATTCGGTCGATCAGTTGTCCGTTCTTCGTGTTGCTTAACCATCGATAGCCAATCAACTGTCGGAACAATCAATAGTTTTATAAAGAGCTATTGATAGTCGAAACAATTTTTTCCAAGGCAGATGATATCATGACCGGCTTAAAGATAAAAATTTAGATACTTTGTTGTTCCTCATTCACATTTATTCAACCGATTTTTATGATCTTTGATTTGTTGGATTTGTCTCCGCCCAGAATAGAAGAATAACTATTAAAATATCGGAAATCGGAAATGTACAGTGCGTCCAAAAACTACGCAACCTATGGGAAATTTCTTTATTATAGGTTTCTCAGAAAATGTTATTCTTTATAAAAGTTGATGCTTGAAAGAAAAGTAATTTTTACAATGCTAAATTAAGGATAAGTTATACAGGGTCCTTAAAACACACAAACAATAAGATTTAAAAAAAATGGTATATCGTAAAACCTTCTGCAGAAAAAAAAAAGTTCCTATTAAGTTGTTGCTGAAAAAATTAAGACAAAATTAAGAAAAAGGGGGTTTTTCGAAATTTTTTCAATAATTGTCTTGAATTTTCTCCGCATCAGTGCACTTTTGGAAAAAAATGGTATTTGACTTTTATTTTTGCCTTAATAGGAACTTTATTTTTTCTGCAGAAGGTTTGCCGATAAGCCCAAATTTTCATCAGACGTAGAAGAATCTGCGAGAATAGCCATGAATTCGCTTCTACCGGCCCGGTCAAGGATCCAATATGAAAATGCATATAAACGTTTCGAAAAGTGGTGTAATGGAAATAAAATAAAGAATCTCACCGAGACTGTCTTACTAGCGTATTTCCAGCAGAAGTCCACACAACAAAAGTCTTCATCCCTTTGGAGTAATAATTATTCCATATTAAGGACAATGCTATCGAAAGAGAAAAACATTGATATAAGCAGGTACAATAATTTAATATCTTTTTTAAGAAAATCGGAAGGTTATAAGGCGAAGAAATCTAAAGTTTTTTCCAAAGAAAATTTCAAAATTTTTTTAACAAGGGCCAACGATGACGATTTTTTGCTCATGAAAGTCACACTAATCATTGGAATCGCAGGAGGGTGTAGGAGAGACGACCTGTGTCAGATGACTATTGAAGACACAGACAAAGGTGACATTTACTTAATTAAAATACCTGATACTAAAACGAAAACCTGTCGAGAATTTGTTATTAGTGGTGGTTCAATTGAAGAAATTAATTTAGTGGAGATTGTTCGAAAGTATGACCGTCTGCGTCCTGTAGGCTTTACCAAAAATCGATTCTTTTTCCAATATAGAAAAGGCGTGCCCATAAAACTGCCCACAGGCATAAATGCTTTTAAAGCTATGCCGAAAAACAGCTACTTTCCTTGGTTTGCCTTACCCGTCTAGTTATACAGGACATTGCTTTCGGCGATCATCTGCTTCGCTCTTAGCAGACTCAGGAGCAGATATTTTGACTCTCAAACGTCATGGGGGTTGGAAGTCGGTCACTGTAGCCGAGGGATATGTGAAAAACTCCGTGGAGAATAAACGAAAAACAGCCTTAAAGATAGTAGGAGAAAAAGAGGTTACCTGTACACAGCCTAATGAAGGTGTTTTGACTATGAATACTTCGATCGGAAGTTCAGTGTCCTACCAACAATTTCCGTCGGAGATTAATTTAACTAACTGTACAAATTGCGTGGTAAACTTTTTTAAGCCATAATATCTTATATATCATAATATGTTATATTATTGTGTTTGTAAAGTTCTAATAAAATTATTTATATTCAGTTTTTGTCATTTTTTAATTACTCAAAAAGGACCTTTCGAAATATGTAAAAATCTTTTCAGAATTACTTTTCACACTAATGCGAAAAGTAAATTATTTTTCACACTAGTGCGAAAAGTAAATCACTTTTCACACTAGTGCGTTAAAGTGACATTTTTCACACCGAAATGGGTGTGAAAAATGTCACTTGTCACACGCTCGAAGAAACAATAAATTTCGACATCAACACGCCTATAGCATAAAATTATAAAAATCTAAAGTAAAGCCACATAGTTTTTCTTAGCAAATCGTAACTACAGCCTTTAATTTAATTGGAATATAGCACGTGAAAACTCAAATAGGTATATCAAGTCTCATTCTCTAGATGGCTTCACCTTTTTTTTTGTAAATATTGCATCACATATTAGAATTAATCTCCCGTCTCCGGTGGCATCTTCTTCCTATTTGAACAGTTTTATTTTGCAGAGAAAATATTTATTTAAACAAGTGACAATAATAAAATAAAATAATAGAGACGTGATTTTTATTGGACAAATACACAAATTGTAAAATTAATTGTTCATATTAGTAGTAGTAGTAGTAGTAAGGGTGGGGGGGCGAAGTCCGGTAAGTAGGCCTATAAGTCCCTTTTCACCATCCCCGATCCGCCCTCCCCTACCTGGCTACTTCCAACACCCGGCCCGCACTGAAACGGCCCGTCACCTTGATAAAGGTGAGGACGTCCTCCCAGTCCAGATCCTTTAGATCTTCCCGAGCAAGTGTTGGTGCTCCCAGTATCTTCCTCCTTAGGCCAAAATGGGGTTTTTCCAAACTGTCTTAAGACGGCAATAAATATTCCTTTGCATAAAGGAAGAGATAGAGACCAAGCTTCGAACTATCGCCCAATTGCACTACTTCCCACATTATCAAAGATCATTGAAAGATTGGTTAAAAAAGGCTTCTATCTTTCAGGGGCGGCTTCTCAATAAGTGCGCCAGTGCGCGCGCACTGCCTTCGAAAGTAAACGGAAAAATAAAATCTTCTCTACATACAATTTAACATAAACTAACTATAATTTGCGAATTTACATATTTTTTAATCTCCACTGGCCGCAGAAAACATTATTTATAAGAGCGAAATCGAGGCACCCCGGCGACGATCAAAACGCAGAGCGTCCAACGGCGGCCTCCGTCCGTAACCACAACTAGTTTAAATCTGCCGTGCGCTAGTGTTCGGCGCCCTTGTTAAATGCATTTTCGTCATGCAAAACGGTCGGGAATGTTCGTAAAATCACGAGAAGTCAAGGCTCATCCGTGCGCTATTTAGATCCGCACTTTGTAGCTTAATTTAGTGATAATTTGCAATTCTTGCGTATATAGTATGGTGTCACAAGCTGATTTTTTTCAGGGATGAAAGTACATGATAAGATAACCCTTATTCCGGAGGTAATACAAAATTAGACTCCACAAAAGGACACTATCATCAAAAATCGAGATATTGGTACCATCGTATAGAGGAAAAAAATACTTATTTTTTGGTCCAATGCACAATAAGGTCTTTGTAGGAAGTATTTTTTGATAATTATTCAAAAAAAAATCATTTGCATTAGCCCATATGGCCGAAAAAAAAATTAAATGTAAATATCTCGGTTTCAACCGTGCAAAAATTTAATTAAAAAATACATAGTTATTTTTAAATATGACACTCAATTAACAAAAAGGGAAGGCCTAAATGAAAAAAAATATTCTTTATAAAAGTTTCGCATATGTCTTAACAAGGTAATAGAGTGAATCCCATATTTTTTGTTTATAAACTAACAATGGTATAACAATAAATAATGAGAGACGTCATGGGTTTACGCCCTAATTAAATATGTCCAGCCTCTTCGTCTTCAAGCTACGGCTGATGCAACACATTTATTATAGGTCCTGAAAAATTCAGTTTGTGTGGAAAAAGTGGGAGGTAAATCGTTTTTTAGAGCGAATATTACATACTACTATTATTCTGTCTTATACTCCAATCGAACCGTGAATTTATTTTTGTTTTGTTCGGTTCGTTGACGCTTGTTAATTAGCTGCATATAAACTCGTGAGTTTAGTGTACGTAATATTGTTTAGTGTTTCATATTTTTATTTATATACTATTATTCTACTGTCAGCTCAGTAGTTCGGGTTCTGACAATTGCTGTGGGGGCATAAATTCAGTTGACAATATTATTAAAAAAAACTTTTCTCTATTGGATCTGAATAAAAAGATTGAAATCAAGATGTTAGGGCGACCGATGCCGGTTTTAAAATTAGACCAAACATGTGCCAAGAAAAAGGATGGTCGGTCTTTTACCAGACATTTTAACCCCCGGAATCTTGTGGCGAATGGAATTTCACTTTAAAGCTAGGAAACGGCAAAGTCGAAGGGCTAACTATCGACAAAAAGATGTTCAATAACACTTTTTTGCCATCAAACCGATATATTTTTTAACGATTTCGAACTTTTCCTGATTTTTTTTTAACTTTATTGATTTGTAGTTACAATAAACTGTTTTAATGGTTTACCCTTCTGGAATCGATAAGTACCTACTTATTAATTTCTTTTAGTGCGCAACAATTACCATTCAAGAGGGCGCCGAATGCATTTTTTAAACGATTTTAACGAGTTTTGGGTAAAAAATGGGCGTGGCACCCCCAAAACTTTCCGCCTTCGGCAAGTAAGCCTCCGGCGGCGCCTGCAGCGGGCATCCCCTATGCGTACGAGAAAACCAACATAAATTGCGCACTACCTATTTAAAACATCACGAGCCGCCACTGCTATCTTTTCTCTCTAAATATAAAATACTTACTCATCAATTTGGATTTTTAAGTAACAAATGCACAAATGATGCTATGTTTTCCCTCTTTAATTATGTATACTCCAACCTGAACAACCATCACTCTACAGCAACCATTTACTGTGATTTCTCTAAAGCTTTCGATTCAGAGGAGTGCCTCTCGAATGGTTGAAGTCGTATCTTAACAACAGAAGTCAGCTTGTGAGGGTTGATACGTCGATGTCTTCTTGCAGGCCAATAAATTGTGGAGTACCCCAGGGTTCAGTACTAGGCCCCATTTTGTTTCTGCTGTTTATCAACGACATTGCTTGTCTGGACATTAGCGGTAAAGTTTGTCTCTTTGCGGACGATACTAGTTTCACTTGGAGCACTCCGGATATTACGGCGCTTCATAGAACTGTATCTAGTGATCTAATCACCATTAAATCATGGTGTGATTCTAATCTCCTGTGCCTCAACGTTTCTAAAACTAAAGTTTTGTCATATAAAAATACGTTGCAATCTTTTGTACTTAATAACACCACTATCGACGTCGTTGAATCTGTGAAATTTTTGGGGCTTGTTGTGGACAGCCATTTGAAGTGGGACTTGCACATCGATGTCTTATCAAAAAAATAAAGTTTTGCCTGTTTTGCGTTAAGAACTTCCAGGAAACTTAGCGTGTCAACTGCTAGAACAGTCTATTATGCCCTTTTTGAGTCGCACCTCCGATACGCCCTTCCATTCTGGGGTACGTGTTGTGCGACTCAATTTGAGCGTGTTTTCAAACTACAAAAGAGAGCTGTTCGATATTCACTGGGACTAAACAGTAGAACTCACTGCCAGGATTTCATCATTTCCTTGGCTTGTCTGCATGCTCCTTTTCCTCTCCAATTGTGCTTTATCTTGTTCCATGCCCAGTTATTTAGTTCCTGAGAGATTTGCCTTTTACTTAAGCCCAGACCAGGTTCTGGACTGACGAGGTGGCTCATTGAGCCTTGTCTTGCCAATTCATCGGCCCGTTCGTTGCCCTCGATGCCACTGTGCCCTGGAACCCATCTGAGTCTTACTTCCTTGCACACAGCCAATCTAGCTAGGGCGTCTCTACATTCCTGAACTACCTTATAGCTTGCCCTGGGTCTTTGGATCGCCCTGAGAGCGGCTTGACTGTCCGAATATATATATATACTCTCTACACCTTCTGTTACCTCCGCCTTGGTTGCTACTTCCAAAATAGCAAACACCTCCGCCTGGAAAACAGTGGCATGTCTCCCCAGCGAAGTGCTTTCTCCTGATTTAGTGTTGTCTAGGTATACACCGGCTCCGGATGACTGTGTACTAGCCATCCATGAGCAGTCAGTGTACCATGCGTGTACGCCCTGTACGTACCTGGCCTGACAGCCACTCTTCCCTTGATGGAAATTCCACTTGGAAATTCCTTCTCAGTCTTAATCTGCTATCTGGAATATTGCTTTTGGTCGCAATGATCGGTAGATCCCTACTCATTTTGGCGGCAATAGTGGTATGGCCTTTCCCTGTGTAGTCCGTTCGCCATAGGCCACTGTCGATCATCCTTTTGTGAGCCGCCATTGCCTCTCTCTCAATCCAGATCGGGAGGTCCGGCAGCCCCAGGATGATGTTCAGTGCTGCTCCCGGAGTTGTTCTCAATGCTTCGGTAATACCCAAAGAAGCCAGCCTTTGCAGTCTGGCCAGTTTCTGGGCATTAGTGGCTCTGGCCACCGCTGGTCACCAGACCACGGATCCGTAGGAAATCCTCGGTCTTATCACAGCAGTGTACAGCCACTGGAGGATGTAAGGTTTTAAACCCCACTTCCTACCTACCGTTCTCCTTAGTTGCCACATAATCGCGGTTGTCTTATTCACCACCTGTTCAACGTGTGCCTTCCACGTCAATTTACTGTCTAAAATAACTCCCAAATATTTGACTTGTTGACTTGGGCTCAGTCTCGTCTGGTAGAGTATGGGAAGTATAAAACCTGTTAGATTTCGTTTCCTTGTGAAGAGAATGAGTTCGGTCTTCCCTGGGTTTACTGAGAGACCATTCTCCTCACACCAACCTTGAACTATCCGACACGCCACCTGCATACGCTCGCAGACCGTTCTCACGAACTTACCCGTGATCATTACTAGCCCGTCGTCAGCATATGCTTGTGCGTAGAATCCCTCAAGATTTAACCTTCTCAGGAGGCTGTCCATCAACAGGCACCACAAATGTGGCTAGAGGCAGCTGCCTTGTGGGCAACCCCCTCTTACCCCGGCTTCGACGCGAACTTCTCCCAGTGTGGCGCTGATCTTTCGATCTTCCAGTGCCGTTTTTACCCACTTGACCAAATGAACTGGTGTTCTCTTGGCCTGGAGGGCTTGACAGATAGTTTTCGTTTTAGCCTTCTACGTCAAAGAAGAGCGCTAGCGCCATTTCTTTGTTTTCTATTGCCTTTTCAGCCCTTCTAACTACAGAATGGAGAGCCGTTTCAGTCGACTTGTTCATATTATATAATTAATAAATCCTTTGATAATGTTACTAAATCTTTGTATTAGAGCGTCTCTATTTCCATCAGTATTAAACATATCTCGTGTAGTAAAGGAATAGCCAACCGCTTCATCTTTATAGTTGAGGACAATTTGGCTTTAGAAGTTAAAATTCGATACAATGTCAATTAATAAAGGACCCCGCACGGAACCTCTCGTAATTTGGACCTCGGTGGATTTTGCAAATTTTTTGGTATGCAAATAACTGACATGCTCATGATAATGTTCAGTTTAAATGATGTTTTTCAAGAAGTGGATACTATTACTGCTTCGTGGGCTATAGAAACCATCAACTCGTCCTTTCGTTTATAGATTTGTACTATATATGCTTTTATTTTTATACAGGGTGAGTTTTCGTTCCTTTTTTAAATGCAATTTTATTTTTTTTATGTTTCTATTCATTTTTACAAAATGGCTCCGTTTTTTTTTCATATCTTTGCCTAATGCCAATAGCTAAAACATATCTGAGTGTGATTATTTATGTATGACTACGTTTATAGATATCAATATTTATCTTCTAATCAAAAATATGCAGTTGATCAAACGTCGTTTACATACACATTTTATTGAATTCTTTTTACAAACTTAAATAAACCAATATCTAACTGTTTAGATAAAGAAACGACTAAACAAACAAATGCTCAATAATTAATATTATTATTAAAAAATAATCATTAATAAATACATATCTATTTATATAACTTGAACTATCGCTGTTAATTATATTTAAGGAGGTATTTCCTCATTTCAGGGTACTATTGTACATATAAAAGTGGCGCAAGTACACTAGGTTGTTGCTCCCATGTTTGCACTGTACTTTGGTATCTTGGATACGCTCGTCATCAGGACAATATTAAATATCCAAGTCAGTCTTTATTGGAAAGCGTAAAATATGCGTGAAATAGACCCCTTAACAATATCGTTAGCTTAGGCTATATAAATCTATATGTATTTATTAACGATTATTTATTAATAATAATATTAATTATTGATCACTTGTTTGTTAAGGCATTTATTTATAGTTTGTAAAAAAAATTAATACATGTTCATTGTAGTATAACGTACCCCGGTCGATTCAACATAGTTGAATGAGATAAGTTGAGCTTTGTCTTTATTTTGCCAATGATCGTCAAATTAGATTAAAAAGAAAATTAATACCTACGTTGTGTTATTATTATATCTTACACAATTTTAATTATTCGGATTGCGCTTCGATCAAACACAATTAGGGAAATTTGAGGGAAAGGTGCGTCATGTAAATGAAACAACAGATTCCTAATACGCCTAATTTATTAAAGAAATGCGTGCCGGGCTCGGCCTGGAATTCACGAGGGGAAAGAGTACGGCAGAGAAACTGTCGATATAAATTCCTAAACCGAATTATACTGTATAATCTATCAGTATTATAATAAAATAAATTACTGTCTCCCGTACCACAATTTGTAGTTCTACACTTGTAACAATACATTTAAAACTGAAGAGATAGCTCTCCGGTCGGGAATCGACCCCCGCGTGCCAGACGCGGATGTGATAACCACTACACTACCGAAAAGGGGTGTTAGTCAGCCAGACGCCGCTGGAGAGTACTGAGGTCCTGGTTACGGAGGCTACTTAGCTAAAGTTGAAATTAGGGCCAATATCTTTAGAATGATCATTACATTTATAACTAGGATATTCTCCCGTCAGGGTAGGAAAATGTTAGTAGTTTCACAAAAACTCTTACTTGCAATCACAGTCATACTA
>JAEQML010079229.1:0-12082 GCA_016904865.1 Pissodes strobi | reverse complement strand
ATTTTAAAGTTGTGTTTTGGGTGAGAGTTGGATAAATAAAATGAGAATATATTAGCCAAAAACTGTTCCCGCGAAACGTCCGAACATATTTTAACAATTTAAACCATTTGAACGGGGAGCAGATTCCTAACGATATTTTGTCTGAAAATTTTAATCAATATTTTGTTGGTGGCCCTTCAGGTGGTAATGTGGATGAGTCATTTGTACGGGAGTGTGTTCCAATTTGTAATAATACATTTTTTTTTCCCATTTGTGATGATAATGATATAGTAAAATTAATTGACCCACTCAAGAACTCCAATGCTACGGGCTATGATGTTATCTCTAACATTCTTTTAAAAAAATGTAACTTTGCTTTGTGGTGTCCTGTCTTTCTTGGTGAATATGCGGTGTTTCCAAGCCAACTAGTGATGAGCGAAACTGGTCTTGGTCTTGCGGTCTTGGTCTTGGCCTTGCAGAAAAAGCAAGCGGTTTTGTTTTTGGGCTTAAGACTCTTGTTTTGTTTTTTTTTTTTAAATCAAATTGTAAAATGGAACTAAATATTCTAACCTCCTCTTAACAGAGCTCCTATGACGAGTTAATATGATTCGAAACGTTGGCAAGAAATAATAATGGTTTTCTTGATACCTGACTAATAATCCTAAAACCGCCACTTAAATTATACATTTTTGTCACTCTCTTTACTGGTTTTTGGAAATATCTCGACATAGAAAAAAGATGGAATCATTATTTAAGCAGCACTGAACTAGAAATTAAATAGCATACAACTTTTTCCATTAAACCTATTTTCTAGCACTTATAGTTTTCAAGTTCCCAATCCTATAATGAATCAAGAAAAGTACACTTTACCGCACGCGAGTAGGCATAATTATTAACGAATTTGTCATTTGCTGCGAAATGCATAAAACTGATGTGCAGTTCTTCATTGAGCTATAATAATTTTGGTTTATTTCAAAGCCCAGCTAAGGGGCCTGCTAAGAATCGATTTTTATAGAAGGACGTAAAATCCAGTGACTGATATATTTATTCAAACTTATGAAATTTTATTATAGGAAAATATTCTAAAAAAAATTCTCAGAATAACTGCATGAGATTATAAATATTTACATTTCATCTCAATTATGGGCAACCATGTATTAAAAAATTAAATGTTTAAATAAAATAGTTCTTGTGTTAACGCCACAATTTACAACTTTAAATACACAGGATGTTTCAATAATACATGGACAAACTTAAACAACTGATTTCTTAACTCGAAATGTTTTTTGAGTATTTTTACTTAAAAAAATTACCTGCATTACTAGTTAAAATTTGTCGCTGTTGAAAAACCAAAATTTTCCTACTGGCAAATACTGTCCATTTCTTTGAACCTCTATTTACTTTAAAGGGCTACTAAAAACCTACCAAAAAAAGTGCAAGACTTGCAAGAGTCTTGGATCAAGACCAAGACCAAGACTGGACCCTGCAAGACCAAGACCACTTATTAGACTGCAAGACCAAGACCAAGACTAACCCAGTCTTGGTCTTGGTCTTGCATTTGCTCATCACTAAAGCCAACTAAAGCTAACTACTGTAATTCCTCTTTTTAAGAAGGGAGACAGATATAAATATGAAAATTATAATTATAAGTATAAGCTTATTAATAAGCATTTCGATTATTTTTGAGCTTGGTATTTAGCAAGAGTTGTGTTCTTTTCTGGAAGGTAACAGCATTCTGAGTGATTCTCAGCATGGCTTTCGGGAGTCACATAGCACTGAGAGTGCACTTTGTGAATTTCAAAGGACGTTTGTGAATGCAGTCGATACGAATCTACATGTTTTGGGGCTATTCGTCGACTTTTCACGTGCCTTTGATATGGTAAATCATGATATGCTGTTAGCTAAGCTAGAACCAAAATTTGCTAGAACGCTATGGTATCAGAGGTCAAGCATACAATCTATTCAAATCCTATCTACGTGATAGGCTAGAATATGTTATACCTAGTTAATGGCTCAAAAAGCAATTTTTTAACCATTAAACAAGGGGTACCACAGGGCTCTGTTTTGGGACCCCTTCTTTACTTGCTTTACTCAAAAGACCTAATTTCTTATTTAAAAAAAATATCATCTGGCATCTGGGACAAAATGTGGTATCCTATGCTGATGATACTAACATTACAATTGTAAGCAACGATAAGGAAATGCTTAAACATCTATCGGAACAAGTTTTTAATAGTACAGTGACATGGTCCCAGAAAAATGGTCTTTGTTTAAGTCAAAGTAAGACAAATTTTGTTAAATTTTCTAACAAAAGCAGAGACAACTCTAATTTTCTACTTTTCCCAATTCAACATTCTTCTCTCGCGGCCTCCACAACATCGGTAATGTTGGATGTTAAATTCGATAAAAACCTACGCTAGCTGGCACAGTCATGTGGATGATCTTTCAGCTAAATTAGGACGGAATTGTTATGCACTTAAATCACTAAAAAATTATTGCGGTAGAAACGCTCTTCCTGCTGTATATTATCCTAATATACACTCCCACTCGACTTATCGTATTATTAACTGGGGTGCAAGCTCAGAGGTTACCAGTTTTCTTGCTACAGAAATACGCTGTGCGTATTATCTTCGGCTTATCTCCGATCTACTCTTGCAGGGATGTATTCAAAAGAAATGGCATTCTTACAGTTGCCAGATTGTATATTTTCAAAGTTTGCATTTTTACCTACAAACACAAGCAAATGCGTCAACAACATCGAACTGCACATATTTATAATACGAGGAACAAAGAACAGTTACTTCCTAATGCCCATAAGTCCAAGAAACTTCATGTACTTAGCATGTAAATTTTATAATACATTAAAGGCTGACATTAAGAACTCATCTACAAATGAAATCTTTCAAAGCAAACTTAAAAAAGTACCAATTGAAAAGAATTGCTACACTGTGCAAGAGTTCTTGAGCTAAACATTTACTATTAGGCATGATTTTAATTTTAATGTGTTCTTTCATTGTTTAATAATTTTAATATAGTTTGTTTACCAGTGCAATCTATGTTTTTGAGTTTGATGTGTTTTTTTCTATTTTAAGATGATTAATTGACTTGTATGTAATTTATGTACAAAAATATGCTAGTCGTAATATTATTGTTTAAGTACATTTGAAGTTTTCTACAATTACGGGATATAAATGTTTGTATACCTATTTTATTGTTGGAATAAAATAATATTTATTTATTTTAAAATATTAAGGGTAGTTTTTTTTTAACGAATATCATATATGTTGCGTATGTAGTTAAATAAACTGAGGGGCAATCCGGGCAATATACACATTTAACATCAATTAAGGAAAAAAATAGACTATTGGCTTTTGCACTAAAAATTAAGGTCAACCAGACGCAAATTAGACCCGTTTCCTATCCGACTAAGCAAATTAGGGGGAAGAACGAGGTGAAGAACTTTATTAAGATTGCCATTTGCTTAGATTCTCCCACAATGTTTGAACTATATGTGTACCGTGTAAACAAATACGGAGCGCCTCGGCTGCACAAACTAGAGGGCGATGTATTTAAGAATGATTGACAACATAAATAAAAAGAATGTGACGCAAGTAGGATATTATTGTGATTTAAATTAATTTTTGTAAAATTGTATTCTTCTTCGAGTAAATAAATCAAAACACCTCACTGGCACACTTAAGTTGTAAGATAAGAATAATAAGACGACTGTTAATTATTCGAGGGCATTTTTATAATTTTCTATGAAAACAAAATATGCGTAATTTATCCTATATTCAGTGTCGCCGCAGAGCCGACACGGCATCCTAGTTAAAAGTCATATTCGCGAGGAAAAAATTCTTCTGTAGTCCTGGATAAGAGATAGTGGCGTAGCCACACTTTTGAAGCAGATTGGGTGCAATATATAGTCAATTCTAAGACTAGACGGCTTTTAAATCACCATCCTTAACTAAACAGTAAGTGCACTAGACGCACTAGAACTTACTTAAAATTATTTTTTTATTATACTTCTTTGAAAACACCTTATTTTCATCTCTGTTAACAATAATGTAAGTGGGATTTTCCAGGTGAGCGCACTGAAAAGGTTTTCCCGATCTCCGATTCTTTCCGAGCGCTGAATTAAACTTCCGAATATATGGATTTAAGATACAACAAATTAAACTAAATTCAAAAGATTGTAAATACTAAGTGTGTTATATAGGTGTAGCCTGTACCTATTATGTATTTTAATTCGTAAATTTTCTAATACATATTTAGATACATTTCTGAAATATTTTTTGACGTTTTGTCTATATTACACATGCCAAACAATGTACTGGTAGCGTTGTTTACTTTCTGTCATGATTCCTGTCACTTAAATTAATACCGATAAAATGTACTCGGACGAAAATTCCGAAATTCCGGATAACATCCTAGAACAAGCGACACAAGCGAGTGCTAATTTATTACCAGTAATATCCAGATCGAGATATGAACACGAATATCAACGTTTTACTGAATGGCAAAATCTGAACAAAATCAAAACTGTAAGTGACGACATTCTTCTAGTTTCCGTTGTCCAGAAAGCTAAATATATGAAATCTTCCACGTTATGGAGTCGATTCTCAATGCTAAAGAGCTGTTTGGTCATAAAAGAGAAAAATGACATACACAAATATCCAAAAACTATCGCTTTTTTAAAGCGTCAAGCTGTAGGATATACTTACACCGAAAATGTCCAGAGTTTTAACAGCAGAACAAGTATCCAAATTTTTATGTGAAGCTCCAGACGAAAAATATCCACTAGCGTGTTTGGATCTTCGGTGCATGTCGAAGAGATAATTTAATACGTTTAAATTTAGACTATGTGGTAGATAATGAACGTTTTCTTGTCGTGTTTCTCAGCGATGGAAAAACTCATACTTACATCAAGAAGTTTCGCCATTACCAACGAAGGATGTACTTTTGAGCCCTGCACATTTTATCGTAAATATGCAGCTTTAAGACCCAAAAATATGATCAGCAAAAGATTGTTTATCGCATACAGAAACGGCAGATGTTATGCTCAACACGCTGGATGCCATACCATCAGTGGTGTTCCGAAAATTATTGCAGAATTCCTAAAACTCGATAATCCCAAAAAATATACCGGGCATGGACTAAGGCGATCATCAGCAACCATGTTGGTCGAAAGCAGCGGTGATTTACTCACTCTGAAAAGACATGGAGGATGGCGTTCTTCTAGTGTAGCAGAAGGACATATAGAAGAATCGACACAAAGAAAAGTTGAAGTATCACGAAAACTATTTAACCCTTCTCACTCACAAAAGACAGCCGTTTCAAGGTGTTAAAGGAAAATGTCCAAAGTAAATTCATTTTTATCTTCGTAAAAACGGTTAACACATAAGGAACACTACAACCCCTTCTTGTTGAAAATGGTACTTTCTTCTCACTCGACGGATCATTGAACGACGAAAATTGCTTGCTGCTTCGCAAGCATTTACGATTCTATTTTTTAAGTCTTCTATGCTTTCTATGGGAGTAGCATAAACCACTGCCCTAAGGTATCCGCATAAATAAAGGAATTTAAATCCGGGACATCGCACACCACAAACGAAGAAGTGCTACGCAGACTGGGAACAGAACGGAAGCTATTTAAACTTGTATAGGTCCGGAAAACATCTTATAATGTTTTTTTATGGCAGTGGCCACACAAGGGAGACCCTATGGCACTCGACGAGCGGTGTGTGTGAGTAGATGTTGATTGGCACGGTTCTTGAATAGTTGTAGGTTGTAATTAGGGGGATGTCCTGGAAGTGATGCAGTGCGCCAGCCAAAGGAGTCCTTGTAAAGCGACGTTCTAGATGTTCCGGGTCCGCTCTTGCCGTCTGTCGCGATTGGCTGACAAGCCTTGCTAGGGGCGGGATGATGCGGGCCAAATCCTGGGAACATCTGCCATTAAAAAATATCTGTAAAACAGGGATATGTCGGCCACATGTCTGCGGTGTTCCAGACCATCCAGATCCCGGGTCAACTCCGGATCGCCGACAAGACGAACAACTCTCTTCTGAATGGGATCTAGCAGCTTTAGGGTGTGCTTAGGTGCGGCACCCCAGATGTGTGAGCAATATTCTACTAAGCATGGTCTTATTGGCGCTTTGTAGAGCAAGAGCAGTTGCTGCGGTGTACACAGTTTTTGTTGCGAAATAGCGCACCAAGTTTCTGCGAGGCTGATTTTGCGATGTTAGCAACTTGGTCATGCCAGGACATATTATTAGCTACCCATACACCATCGTTCATTACCGGCATTCATTCTTCTAGCGTTCTTTCCTTTGAAAATATTAAAGGAATAATAAAATTTTGATCGCCCCCTAACACAAATCATTTTCGTGCAATCTTTTCTATCAATTTTCCCTTCGTTCAGTCGTCTCATATTTTGCGGGAAAAATAATCTGCTTAGAGGCCACTAACGTAAAAATCATATTCTCCAGTTATTTTTTTCCCAAGCGCTTGTGAAAGGAAAGAGTGTTGGATAGTGGGCAAATTAATTATCTGGGAGGACACTGTTCCTCTCAATTATTACTCATCAACTGGCGTTCTTTCCTGCGAGATTCGACATTCCCATGGGAAAGAACGCTGGTGTATTGATAGCAATCGCTGTCGACCGAGAACCCAGTAGTCCGATTGACGAGGATGAAGGAATGGTCGATCCTGTCATAATGATGTTAAGGCTCATCGTATTGGCTTTCTTGGTAAACGTGGCTGCTTGGGTTTTTGCTGGACTGAACTGGACCAAATTCCTGTCGCCCAAGGTTCGAACTTTCTACGATATGCTCTGACAGGTGAATTAAAATGATCGGTAGCTCCAACGTGCATTAAAATTATTTGATTACGTACATTTAGAGGCTCTGCTTCTAACAGTACAAGCAATTCTCTCTACAAGAAATCCAGGCGTAAAACTATCATCGAATTGAAGCGTTCTTGTGGTCTTTGGCCAGCCTCTATCTGTGGCGGAAATGGCAAAAATTCCTAAAAAAACCTATTATCAAAAATATCTCAAAGAAGAAGTAATAAAAATGACCACTTTCCCGTTATCTGAGGTATTTGTTTTTGAAATTTTTCGTGTCTGGAAGTTGCCAATTGGGAAACGCTTCTGCACAGGCGCCTCGCTTTATAACAAGTCCTTTAAGCAAGTGCGTGTATTACATGCATGTCTGGAATTTTCTCAAAAGTATAACTTTTCATTCTAAAACCTTCCTTAAGAACAAAACTTAATCCCTGAATTATTTGTCACAAGAACTGACGCGCAAATGCCAAACCGTCATGCCCATTTTTTACTTTCTGTTTCAAGGGACATTTCTTTGGCAAAAGGTGATAATAATCACATTTGATATTACTGTTCATCATCACTTTATGTCACTTTTGCTCCTGTAAGACATACTTATTAATTAGGGAAGTGTTGTTAAAGGCTCTATTAAAAACAGTGGAATAGCAATTGGAACAGCCTTTTACATAGTTTAAGATTCTCCTAATTTATTCGAAAACGGTACCTACGTTAAATGAAAAAATAGTAAGAAAAATTTTTGAGGACAAAAATATCTTAACTCTACCCTGTAGGTATGCCAATGGAAACGAATGCCGAATTTTAACTACGTCAAATAGTTCAAAATTAGGTCAAAAATTTCAATTCAATATCTTGATTCCTAAAAGATTAAAAAAGTTGACTTTGGAAATTTAACTTTAATTTATAGAATCTTTTTCATATCTTCCTCGATGTAGAAATTAAAGAAGCCACTCTTGATATTATTGCAGAAAGCCCAAGTGAAAGTATGAGACGGATTGCAAATGAACTGGAGGTACTTTAACACAAGGATTACAATAACTGTGCTAATGGGTACCTCAAAATGAGAGATTACATAAATACCATTTGTTGGGGAAACACCCCAACAAGTGCAGAAACTATCGTTTTTCATCGTAAAGTTTGGTTTTTGAAAGGAAAACAACGAAGTTTTAAAAATTTCCACAATTTATTTTTATTAACCGTGAGACGTGTTTCGGCACACGGTGCCTTTCTCAAACGGACTAACTAAGATTATGCTAAGAGCAAAATATCCTAAGTAGGTACAGAGGAAACCGACATATAATAAAAAAGAAAGAAAAAAGGGGGTATGGAAATTCCAAGTAATATTGGGTACATAATATGGGTAGGTACTTATGCTATTAATATCGGTATTACTAATGAAGGAAGGAAAGACGACAATATATTTTTTAACTTATTATGAATATAAATTCAACAGTGGGGAATTACTAGTTTCTAATTGTTCATTCAATAATAGTTTGGTGATAACACCCTGTATGTATGTAGTATGAATGAACCGTAATTAAATTCAAAATAGTACAACCCAATTTGTGCATTTAAATTAGCATATGTCAGTTCTTCAATACCCCTTAGTCCAAACCTGGATGGTTGATTCCATCCTATACAGCTAAATGTCATTTAGCCAGTTCACTTGGGGTCAATCCAAGCGTTTTCAATTTATTATATTCGTGTCTCCGTCAGTAAACAGCAGTGTGTAAAAGAAAGGAAGAAGACTGACGCGTAACTTTCCCGCATTATAGTCCCTCCCCAAATCGTACGACAGATCATATTTCAGTGCAAGTTTAACGTTCACTCACGCAAGAACGAATATTCTCGTTCTCCTCTTCGCGCCAAAAGGTTCCATCCTTTTAGGCAAGTTCTCCGTTAGTATGCACTGATATTAGAAAATATCTAGTGCACCTCAGTTATCTTGGTCCAAGTTTGGACAAAACCTCCTTTGGGTTTTGGGTTTTTTAAAGCAATTCCTTAATGGAAGAAAGGCAGTAAAATGGCGGCACCAAATTTGTAAGTTGTATCGTGCCTGTACGACTTAAATTAAGAATCGAATTCAAATCCCTGCCTTGTTGGAGGGAAGCAGAGACAAAAGTAAATCAAGGTATTTCGTGAGAAAGGAACAGTTAGTTTGGGTTAGAAAAGTTGATCACATTCAGGAAAGACACTGTTTTATTCTTGAATACTTATAATTGAAAATATAAATTTCCTAAAGAATCTAGAAAAGTAAGCTGTGTTACATATTTAGTTGTATGTATGAATGATTTAATGCATGGAAGTAGGTTAAGAAGTATTTAAAATATTGTACTTATATTTTTTACATTAATTGCAAATGAATAATTGCATTATTAAAGTACATTAACATACCTATCGAGTTTCAATTCACATAATCTATGTTCAAAACCCCATCACCCTATTCTAATACAGTCCACTACTTTAATCGCTAGTAGCAATTAGTGCTGGCAACCGAAGACGGTTTTTCGGATAGTCGGTTAACCGGTTTCGGATTATCCGCGGTTTTTCAAAAAACCGAAACCGGTTAACCGGATACTCGGTTAACCGATTACGCGATTTCTCGTTTAACCGATTAATCGATTAACCGAATAACCGGTTTTTCGGCTAACCGATTAATCGATTATTCGATAATCTAGTTACATGGCACTGAGCCACCGGGTTCTCAAGTAATGGTAAAAAAGATAGAAAGTAAAGTAAAAACTGGGTATTTGGAATGGTAACATACCACATACCTACTGGACGGTGATTATATTTGGAAATGCTTTTAGAGGGCGATTGAAAAATAATATCTACCTTTAATAGAATACCTTTATATTTATTTAAGTTTTAAAAAATTGTAATATTTTTTCTGCTCAGAATTTATATCGATTGTAATTTGTAATAAACAATATTTTTAATTTAATTATTACCTTGGGGTTTATTTCAATAACGACCAAAAACTGGAATAAATTTGGTTCACTAGAATTTAATGATTGTGCCCTAATCGGCAGGGAAACTGAACTAATGGAAATATGCTTAAGAACAAATTATAAATTATGTTTAGCCTATGATGACTGTGTATTAACCGATTAACCGGTTTTCCGATTAACCGGCTATCCGATTAACCGGTTATCCGGTTACCCGGTTTTCACTATTATTCGAATACCCGGTTTTATCCGAAACCGGTTTTTAAGAAAACCGAATAACCGGTTTCAAATTTTCACGGTTTTTGCCAGCACTAGTAGCAATGTTACTGTTAATTGCTACCTTCACCTTTGTGGTCAAAATAAGTTAAGTAAATTAATTTGCTTGTACCGACCACCATTTATTGAATGATGAGACTCAGTTTACACGTGAGGAATTTATAACTTTCACCATGGACATCGTTGATCAGATGAAAATCCTCACGCTATATTTGAACGAAATTCTCAGCATCGATTTAGTATAAATGTATGGTGCTGTATCTTCGACGATCGACTGCTTGATCCTTTTGTGTTCGATGGGCGTCTTACTAGTGATGGTGATGGATATTTGCAGTTTTTGCAAGAAAATTTAATTAGAATTTTGGATGATATTTCCTTAGATATTAGGCAACGACACGACTGTACTAGCATGATGGTGCCTCCCCGCATCTCAGTCTCCAAGTATAGAATTATCTAAGTATTTCTTTTCCTAATCATTGGATAGGCAGAGGCGGTTCTAAAAATTGACCACCAAGATCACCATCCTCTGGATTATTCACTCTGGGTTGAATGCAACCGTTGGTTTATGCAACAAGAGTGAATACAAGAGTGACGCTACTTGAACGAATTAATAATGCTGCAGCTAATAACCGTCGTTCAGTTCAACGCGCTACCCGAGCTATTAATAAACGAGCTACCAGATCTGTTGAAAGGGGTGGAGGTATTTATAAGAATATCCATTAGAGCGTTTATTGCAATATGTATTGTTCAGTTAATTGCCCCAATTAAAATTTAATTAAATAAAATGCACTAGACTATAATTAATTTTATTAATTTAGTGCAAATGCAGAGAAACGATATTTTACTTATTAGTGAAAAACGATGTGCTTTAGCAGAAAATCTCAAAGGACCTTTTTTCTTTAAAATTGACAATACAATTAAATGAACATAAATTTTGATTAAAAAAAAAACAGTGACGTACATTTTTGTTTTCGTTAAAAATAATTAATTTTTGGGTGTCACCTATGCCTTTGACGAAATTCAAAAAAATAGTTTAGTCAGAACGGCGTCTTTTTATATCAGTTTAGATAACACCAAAGCTCAATGTACTATACTAAATAATTTTCAAAATATTTAAGAAAAACGGATTTATTATAATTTTTTGCCACCCTGTAACTCGGAAAGGACGCATGCCCGGACACATATTTATATAAGTTTTTTTGCTTTTTTCGACTCCCAGAAAAGGTCCTTACAATATTTCCCTATTAAAATACATTCAATGTAGTCGAAGCTATCGCCTAACACAAAGTGTTATCATCGAAAAGGAAAGGAAGTAATCAATAGGCTAATAAATAATAAATATATTAGTATTCTGGAAAACAAACTCATTTAATAAAAAAAAGTAAATTAAAAAATAAAAATTCGAATGCAATAGCGTGATGAAATATATCACAGAGTTGACGAAGATATGATTACGCACAATATCTGCGGGCCAGGCGTGACATACAGAAGCACAAACAATATAGGCGCTATATTGTTTGTAAACCAATGTGACAGAAGCCCTCATATAGATCTTAAATATCAGCAAGCAGCAAATTTATCTTCTAAATTCACAAAAAAGGCAACGAAAATAAACAAGAATTCAGTTTTTCCGCAATATTAATAACGCAAATGTCTAGAATTTAACGAATAAACAATAAGGACTAACGTAATTCCTTATTCTTTCTTAGAAATAGAATATATTGGAAGAGAATATCTAAATGCGTGGCAAGGCCTAAACGTAATATAAATAAATCTTACCGCTTATTAAGTAGAAAATAAAACTCTAGATAACTATTGACCAAATGCACGCTAAAAAACTCCATGAACTTTGACCTTTAAATGGATTTTTAATTGCTTTGCAATTTTGCCGCCAAGGGGAGCGAGACTAGATTATATTTATCAGTGGTTAAGTATGCTGCACGAAATACTAACGGGAAGTCCGGAAAGAAAAGCAAATAAAATTAACCGTTCTTCCGAGCGTATCACGTAATTTAACACAGTTCTAGGCATAGCCTTG
>JAEQML010079228.1:0-12082 GCA_016904865.1 Pissodes strobi | reverse complement strand
TCTGCAATATCAGTCCTGAAAAACTTCATTTAGGTACGTGTGACAAACACTATTTTTTGTCATACGCTCCCAAAATTTAATTTTTATTTATACGCTTTTTGCAATTCTTCAGAACGCCTAAATTTGCACCATAATTTTTGAAATCATAATGTACGACAAAGTTAGCTTAGAATTTGATATCGTAGCAACTATTTGACAATTTTGTCATGTCATTCGAAATTTGACATTTAGACATATTCAGGAATTTTTGAATAGTCCGAAAAGGTTGTCATGACGACTTTTAGGGACTAGGCCTAAAAAGAAGCATTTTACGGACTCAAATGAGTTCGTAAAATAGCTATTTTTGGAAGCGTATGACAAAAATGTAGTATTACTACTCCATTCGATATTTTCATCATTGACAATGGTTTTTCTTTTATGAACTGTTGCCTTAACGGTGCCAACATTTTTGAAATTCTTATTCGTTTAACACTATTCGGTGACGGTTTTTGTTTATCTGGATATCTATCAGCAAATATCTCGCATGTTCTTGAAAAAACTTCCTTACATTCACCATATATTATAATAAATACATTTAAATAATCTTCGTGCGTATAATGTAGTAGTCGACCCGACATAATTAGGTGATAATTTACAAATGGAACTAAAGTGACATTTCTGTACCACTTAGTTATTTTCTAACGCCGTCATGGCCAACTAAATTTAACTGAACGTAAAAACTGTAGGTGTCATTTTTGCAATAGAATGTGAAATCGCCAATATTTCGAAAACTACAAAATGTCGGAATAGACGACCTTATACAAAGTTACCCTTATTTTAATAAGATAAAATATTGAAAAAGTGGGTCTTCGTTTGAAAAATTGACTTATTACGGTTTATTCAATTTCATTTTTACCATTCTGTTTTGATCACCATGTATCAATAATTATCAAAATATCACACAAAGTCTACTAAAGTAGATCCCCTTTTACAAGAATGCCAACCCATATTAAATAATAAAGTCTTATGTAAAGGAAAAATTGATAATTATGTTTTGGCCTACAAACGTCATTTTTGACATATAATTTTAAAAATGTCATAAACACTTAGAGTTAGGTATAGGACACTATACAGGAAATATGTTTAGAATACTGCTTAAAATCGAAACATAAATTAATATATACGGTGTCCTATTTAAAATAAGCAAGTTGACATCTACTTCCGGTAGAACCGGAAGTGCCACCATTTTGAAAATATTTTAGCTAATCGACATTGGTATACTACCAAAGCATCAAAATTTTCCAACGACTACTCTTCGAGAAATCGATCGCTGCAGTTCTGTTACGGTTAACGTTCGAATTCAACCGGCTAACGTCGACATTAAATAAGTGCCTTGCTAAAGTCCACACAGTGTTAGTTTCTTAGTCAACAGGACGAGCTGATGCAAGAAATGTGTTGTTATGACAGCTGAAGATGATAAGTACTATTGCCTCCGGATATTAGGCGTTACAAACTTTTCTGACGGGTGCGCAAGCGTTAGTCGAAAATGCAAATATTTTTTTAAAGTTGTTTTTTCTTGATTTTGGGTATGCCTTGAATTAGTTTTGTTCGGTTGCGCCCCAGGAGCGAGTGAAGCGAGCGGAGGGCCATGCGTGAAGTGAAGTATTACACACTCTTAAATAGCTGTAAGCCCCGCCCAAAATGTTAGCAGGCTTTATAAGTTTGAATAAATAATATTTTTTATAAAATTGGCAACGTTGCATAATTTTTTAATATTATATTCAACATTAACAAGAAAAAATAGCTGAACCCGCCATTAACCAGGTAATTTCAATATATCTGAAACTTTCCTTAGTGAAAGTTTTAAATCAATGAAATATATTATCTCTATATCGCTGTAAAGAGCAAGTGTTTAATATAATTCAGTGGTAAGTATATTCATTCCTGATACGTGTGAATTCAATTAGGATTCAGAACATGCTTTATTGGCAAAAAAGTAAGTTTCTTATGAACAAAAAAAATTACTTCTTATGGAGAACAGTAAATGATAATTTTTCCTCCCAGAGGAAAACGAACTCTTCGAAAAAAAATTGGTTAATACTACAACAAAACGGAGCTTGGATAATATGTGCGTCAAAATCTTTCCTGAAGCACTGCTCGATCTTCAAACCTTATACGTAGTAAGCGTGATCGCAAGCAGCTTCTTGACTTCGTATTTTTGCATTAAAAATGGAAGACTGTTTTGTCTGTGTTGTTAAAGGTAAAGGGCATTTGGAGGGGCTTGCGTTATAATTACCATCAGTCATTAAATGTTTGTATTTCTTAAACACGATACAAGCTCTGACTAAAATAAACAAGCATGGAAGCGTGTTTATTTTTCTCTTTAAAAAAAACTCATTTGCAAAATTTTCTACTTCCCATGTTAAATATAAAGAAAACTGTTCTGTTATGTATCATAAAAAGGAATTAAATAAATATAAGCTAATTGTGTCCGATTTTTAAGATCTTTCCCAGCAACTCACAAAAATATAAGTTGTGATTCTGACGCACTTCCATTACATATATATTTGCATCCAACATATAAACTTGTCGGCAGACATATTTGCGACTAGAGCAATTAAAAAGCAATCGATTCTGTAGTCTATGATCAATAATTGGCAAAATATACTGTGAGTGATTATTTGCTTATTTTTATTTTCTAAAACCAACTATATATATTTTAATGAACTGCTTATTTCTTGTACAGTGGTCCGAGGTTTGAATTTTTTTTTTCTGAGTAAAACCTTCAGCTTCTTAGGAACGCTATTTTTTATTTAGTAAATAAATAAATATTACGAACCTAAAACAGCACAACAATCTCCAACACTGGCTACATGAAGGTGAGGTCCGTCTATATGCGCCACACAACTCACAGCCCCACTCATAGCGACTGACAATGTCTTCATGTTGATTTTTCCATCTTTGGGCATAGCCTCTTTACTCAAATCTTCGTCAAGTCTCAAAAAGGCCCGTTCTATAGCATTGCTCATGTCGAAATTCTGATTGTAGCCTTCCTAAAACTTTTCAGATGACAATATCGAGAATATCCGATGCTATTTTAAGGTATGTTGCAAAGTTATGTTTCAATATTAATAATTGCTCTGCTTATACAAATTCACTTATTGTGTCTCATTTAAAAACTCCATAGATGAATTGATAGAATTTCCCAATTTGTTCATAATTACCAAGCTATTAAGCAAAATAACAAAAAATATGCATATCTTAGGCTGATTTAAATCTGTAAAAAAAACCATGCTTAAGTTCAAGGTTGCAGTGGTAGGCTGAATATCTTCCCTATGCTATTCCGCTATAAGTGGATAAGTATAATACCTCAGCAAGTTCCTTAACAAACTCGATGAAACTATCCTTATAAATATCTCTGACATCCTCAACAAACTGAACTTTATCGTTGTACCTTTCCAGCAAATCGGGCGGTTGCGCATGGGTAACGGACAGAAGATATTGCAGAAGACTCTCGTTTGGTAGGAGACATGCCATTATATAGTTAAATAATCTTTTTGCAATCACTTGGGCACAAGCGCCGCCTCCATGTCCATCGAAAACACCAACTAGGAAACCTAAAACAAACATAGAACTATTATAGTTTGTTATTTTGCAGCATGTTGCTCAATTGTATGAAATAACCCTCATTTTTCCAAGTTAATGCAGAGACGTTTCGTAATAAAATTTTACACTAATTAGTCTAAGCAGTTAGTTTAAATATTGTGTAATGGTATAGACTAATTTTATCCTAATCAGAAAACTAGTTTAATAATGTATATCAGAAATTGTTTCCACCACACTTGCAAATTGTTATAATGTTGTTGCAATTGGTCGGAAGCGTCAGGGCACACATTAGTGATGGGTTGTTAGGAATATTACATGCAGGGATATCCGGAGAATGAAAACATTTCCTGGATTTCAGAAAATTGCTGGGGAACGGAAACATCAAAAATCCCAACCCTGACTTTGCATGTATACTCGCAACTATTGCGTGATTTTGCACACAATTCTTTTTTTTCTAATGGAACCCCGTATATTTTCTACTAGTTTCGTGAGGCTTGTTATAGGCTTTTCAAAAATATATAATAGTTGATATGTTTTCGTAGTAATAAAGCTATAATCTTAACATATAAAGAAAAAAAATCTTTTTTCAAGTGGGCCGTGCTGCCTGAGCGGCAAACACAAGCGTAAACAAAAATTTCGACAATGAAAGTTCTCATTTTAGTAACTTGTCAATGTTTGATTGTTTGTAAAGTGTTTTGAAATAGTATATTAAGATACTAGTTTTAAAAGACAATATTTTATCGCACAAGCACGAAATTAGAAAACGACCCGTTTGCGGGGAGTTTCCTAACGTGTGAGTGCGCTAAATGTCTTTTAAAACGTGTATTTTATACTATTTTTCTATTTTGCACGTTTTTTAATGAAAAAACATTAATTTATTCAAGTCGCAATCAAAAGTTGGACGGCCATCTTGTCACTTTTGACGTCTGTATTATTAGGAATCCCATTCAAAACGGTGTCCAAATTTTTGCGAGTGCGCCTTGACATTGAACAATTTTGTTAATATCATAGCAAGCAGTCAACAAAAGTAGTGTCGAAAAGAGCTTCTTTTCGACACTACTTTGCGTATCGAAAAGACTTCTTTATGATACCAAAATAGAAAAAAGTGTTTACCTGTTATTGTGAATTATTTTGGGTTTAAAACGATTGGCTGAAATCATACAAAATTATGAAAAATATGATATGCTCGTTTGTTTTTTTTATTCGTTGCAATGAAATAGACGCTTCCGACTTATATTTTAATAGGTATGTTTTATATTTGTCATTCATTTTTATATATAAGTAAATATTTTGTATTATTCTACGTAGGTTTCCGGAAAGAAGGCAGCCTTGTCCCGATATCTTTTTCAGAATAAAGACAAATTTAATAAATGTATGCAGCCTCCGCCAAAATCTTATAAGAACCGTGAAACCGACGAGGTTAACGTTTTAGCCTGTGTAGAAGCAGTCTTCGAGTTCATGTAGAGACATTGAAAAGAGTCGGTAGGGCTCGGGTACAGACAATATTGAGAAAATATACATTTCGTCCTTATAAAATAAAAATCGTACACCATTTGCATCCAATAGATTCAGAACGACGTTTAATTTTTTGCAATTGGTATATGGAACAAATCCGAACCAATATTAATTTTGACAGATCAGTAATATGGTTTGATGAAGCTTATTTTTCTAGTACCGGTATAAATAAATTACCACGTCATATTTGAACGGGAACAACAAGGACGTTTTGGGTTTAGTGTTGCTTGTTTTATTCTGGAAAAACAAATAGCGTATCGCATTTATGAAGGAGGAATCTTCGCAAACCGTTATCTGGAAATTCTAAAGTGGCCTCCACGATCCCCGGATCTCTCTTTATTAGATTTTTTTATGGGGTTTCATGCAAAATTCATAAAAATTTCATAAAAAATTAGTTTAACCTAGCAGCATCAAAATTTTCCAACTTTTTGACGAACCGGGAGGGAGAATGCAAATTTTTAACACCTCATAACTTTCCCCAGAAAAGAGTGCAAAATTTGAAAATAGGTGTGCAAAATTGTGCAAAATTTGACGAATATCAAAATTTTTCAATTTAACACACACATTTTAACACATTCGATCAAAGATTATCACGGTAATCCTTACTTAAGCCTTCTAAAAAATAATTCTAAGCAGATATGTGAAAGGCAAAATTGACTAAAAAAAGCAAGTTTTGCGCCCAGTATAAAATTGGTCAATTACTAGCGATTGCAATAAATTATTAGCATAGCAGATGCAATATGTGGGCCTAATAAAGTAATATTTTTAGAACTCTTCAGTATAATTTTGAAATCATTAGCGTTGGTCTGGTATGTGGTATGTGAAATAAGCATAAAAAGACGCGATAGCATATGTAGGAAATATGACTTTGAATATCAAAAGTGCAGAACGGAATACTGATTCATATTTTTATGACACAGTAAACGTAGCAAACCAAGCAGCAGCAGAACAAGATTACGAAATGCTTTGTTGTCCGATAGATGTAATAATACTTAAGAAAGACATCATCAACGTCGCAAAATTTAGTTGAGAAAATGCTAAAATGCATTGTTTAGGAGTTCATTCATTTGGTCGAGCCATCAACCCAAATGTAACCTAGATATAAGGTAGTTCTAGTTTTTTACTACCATATTACTGTAAAAAATATATATATTTTTTAACTGATTGGATGGCTTAATAAACGATGTTTATCAAAAAAAAATACATTTCTTGTTTATTTTACTGGTAGGGGCCCCATTTCTAATTTTGCGGAGAGGTCCATAATTTGAAGGTACGCCTTGGTCTGGATTCTGTCTGCCTGCATTTTAACTTTTTTAAATTCCATACCAATTTTATGCAATTCCATTTTCACAATAAATTTAATCTTCTAAAATTATGTCTATTTGGCCAAATGTAGTTATTGAAAGAATCTCTCATACTTACTCTGCATACAAACGTTTAAATCTTAGAAGTTTTGGATAGAATTAAGACAAAAGTTAATACTCTGCCAAACAGCATATAAATTATTCAGATAATACCTTAATATTGCACTTAAAAAGTACACTGTTTAAGTTTAAGTTTTTGTGATATTGAGCCATATGTTCTGAAGAATTATTTATTAGCTTAGGTTTTAAAATTGTATTTTTTATTGATTCAAACTATTTTGACTTACTCTTTATTGACGAACCTGTTTGTAATACATGCATTGTAAATTTGGTAACTTGTTTCAACAGATAGATGTTGAAACAGGATTGTCATTAGTGGCAGAGCTGTTTAAGATCATATAAAAAATGATTTAAATCAAAGATCAAAGATACTTTTCATTTGGACAAACGATTTAAATTAAAGATCGTTTTGTATATAAAGAAAGATTTAAATAATAAATCTTTTTTATATTTAAATCTTTTTTACATTTTAAATCATTTTAGGAAATATTTAAATATTTTCAAAAGATTTAAATATTTTTTAAAATCTAAATCTTTTGAAAACATTTAAATACTTCCTAAAATGATCTAAAATGTAAAAAAGATTGAAATCATTTGGTTGGTTATGTACAGCGAATTGGCGTCGTTGGTTATGTACCATTAAAAACCCCTTAGAGCGTAATCAAAATGTTATTTATATAAATTAAGTGAAAAAAAAAAGCAAAAGTGTGACGTCACCCAATCTAAATTTTAAAAAACAATACAATCCTCAATAGGTACGTCAAAATAACATACAAAAAACAAATTAAAATGTTATTTAAATCTTGTTTTTTTATGGAATTTTTGACACATTGTCGAATGTTTAAAAGCCGTTAGCATTCACATAATTGGTAACTTTGCACTTCTTATTATGTTAGCCGATTATATTAATTAAAATGAAAACACTAACATCACGTATGATGTTGTTAGTGTTAGCTCATTATGTGCATGCTAGCAGCTTTTAAATATTTGACAATGCAGCAATGTGTCAAAAATTCCCTTAAAAAAACAAGCTTTATTTTTTTTTGACAATTACTTTTTGATAAAATCAACTTGAAATTTGACAAAATCCTATTATTTCAATTATCTTTTTTATATACTTTTGATTTGAATTTTTCCTAGAAATATTTTTCTGGCGGAAAAATCTATTTTACTTTTTAGCTAGGTTTTTTATGGTATTTTGTTTGCTTTTTACAGAGTGATTACTTCATAACGGGTTTGTTTATGAGGCAGAAACTTTCATCGAAATTATTGGGAATATATATTTTTAAGAAATCAATAATACAAAAGTTTCCCATTAAAGAAATTTATTCGCAGTAAAAATTATCTTAAAATTTTGAATTCAGAGAATAAATCTAAAGCCATGTGGCAATGTATTAATAATATACAAAAAACAAATGTAAAACATGATATTGAAATTACGATTGATGGTAATAGAGTTTCTGATGATGAATTAGCTGATGCATTTAATTCACATTTTACATTGTTGGATGATAAAAACCCCACTGATTTTAAGATTCTTAATGAGAATGTACCTTCTTTTGATAAAACTTTATTTTTATCGCCTGTTTGTAGTCAGGACGTTTTGAATATAATATGTAGGCTTAAGAATTCGAATGCATATGGTCACGACGGCATCTGCAATAATATTTTAAAACGTTGTAAAGAGTATATTGCGCACTTGCTGGCATATTTGATAAATCTTTCTATTGAGACTGGGTATTTCCCTGATAAGCTTAAGATTGCAATGGTAATTCCACTATTTAAAAAGGGTAATCATAATAACTTTGAGAATTATCGCGGAATAAGCCTTCTGAGCAGTATTTCGAAAATTTTTGAGCTAGCCATTAAAGATCAGCTTGTGTCATATTTCTCCAAAAATAAACTACTCTCTTCCTCACAACATGGTTTTACTGCGGCTAAGAGTACTGAAACTGCACTCTGTGAGTTCCAGCGTATTATTGTTGAGTCTCTCGACAAAAAGTTATTAGTACTAGGCTTGTTCGTGGACTTTTCTCGGGCGTTTGATGTTGTCAATCACGAAATTCTGTTGTCTAAGCTTTCTAGGTACGGAGTGAGGGGTAGACCTTCAAATCTTATTAAATCATATTTAATGAATAGAAGACAAATGGTTAAAGTGAATGATGCAACGAGTATCTACAAAATGATTGTAAGGGGTGTCCCACAAGGGTCAATTCTGGGACCCTTCTTTTTTCTGGTTTTTGCAAGTGACCTCATTCACTTTATTAACAAAGGTGCCCAAAATACTCACGTTATTTCGTATGCCGACGATACAAATATTTTAATTATTGGAGAGAATCCTGTGCGCCTAAAAGAAGCTGCAGAGGATGTTTATGAGAAAGTTTTGCTCTGGTCGCATAAGAATGAACTCAATCTAAACAAAAATAAAACGACGACCGTATATTTTTCATTTAGATAGAATATTAACCTGGAACTATTTAATGGTTCGTATTTGCATCCGACTTTGGCTAGTGATACTAACCTATTGGGGGTAGTTTTTGACCATAATTTGAGGTGGCTGTCGCATACAGAAGAACTCTGCAATAAATTGCGTAGTGCTTGCTATGCACTGAACTTTTTATCCATGCAGTAGTGATGTGCTTTTAACTTTGTATTATGCCAACATCCACTCGAGAATTAGATATGGGATATTAAACTGGGGTATGAGTGCAGGTGTTGGTAGAATCTTTATAATGCAGAAGTATGCGATACGCATTATCGCCGGCCTAAGGTATCGTGAATCATGCAGGGGCGCTTTTAAAAACTTAAAAATTCTAACAGTAGCAGGTCTATATATTTATCAGGTATGTTGCTTTGAGTATCAGAATAGGTCAGCTTTCCGAAGTGTTAGTGCGGAACATAATTACAACACTAGGTCGAAAGAACTTCTATTACCCATAAATCACCGATCCGCATAATTTCAAAAATATATTTACTTTACGGACTGTAAATTTTTTAATAAATTAAATGAAAATATTGTGGATGCTGTTAATATTAATATTTTTAAAACAAGACTAAAGAAATACTTGGTAGAGAAAAATTGTTATAGTGTGGAAGAATTTTGTTACTTGTTAGCTGTATACTTGTGTTTTATGATGTTTTGTCTGACTATTTTGGTGTACTGTACTTATATTATATGATGTATTGCTGACTATTTTAGTATCTGTTTCTTACATTTTCTTTTTTGACCTTTTCTTCTATTATCGTGACTTTGTGTACTTTTCAATTGAAGAAATAAATGCTTTGATTTGATTTGATTTATAGCCAATATATATTTAAAAAAGAAAATTAAGTAACGCGCATTAAAAAAATTTCATTACAAAATACAAAATAACCATAGAACTAAAACACTTAGGATGCATTTATTGCTGTATTTTATTATAGTTAAACACTTTTTAATGATTTAAATCTATATCTGTTTAAGGATTTCAATTTTTTTGAAGATTTAAATCTTTTTACTGATTTAAATCCTTTTAGAAAGATTTAAATACTATTTTTAAATAAAAAATCAAAGATACTTTTCAGAATGATTTAAATCATAAATTAAAAATCACTTTCAGAAAAAATATTTAAACTCAAAGTATTTAAATCAAAAAATGTATTTAAATCACAAAAATGATTTAAATCCCACTGATGGTGACAGCTCTGATTAGTGGGCTAGTTTGGGTTAGTTAGCCTACAATTACAATTCGACACAATTATTTCATTATACCGACAAAAAGATAATTATTAGCAATATTTGCTCAGTAGCCACAAAAACAAAAGCTTATTTTTAAACTGCCTTGCCTTGAAGAATTAAGTTACCTGTGGTCAGAAGACATGATGCTTCAGAACGAGTATCTTCTATCGGATTGTTAGATGGTAACTGATTCGAGTCGTACGATTTTACTGATCCTTCTTTGAATTCGTGAGTATATTCGTTCGCTCTTAATATACTATCTACCTGGAAAACAATAAAATATCAATAGTAAATTTCTTAAACGACCAATTGCTGTTTTATTAATATTTTCTAATTTACTTTTACGTAACTTTAGAATCTATTAGGATACTATGAGGAATTTTATTTTCTCGATTATTATAAATGTATGGAATCCTAATATCATCTATCACGTACTACATCTAATGGGTTATGAAACAAAAATTAAACCCTTACAAACAATTATTTTATATCGAATGCATTGTTGGTGAAAAATTACATACAAAATCCAAACTTATACTCTTTGCAAAATTAAATTTACACTTAATGAAATCTGATCGAAACAGGATGAATAATGTATTAATGCCTTCTCTGCAACCTTCAAATTATGTTTAACTAGCAAAAAATCATATCAAAACAAGAAGCTTTAATATATATTAAAACATTTCACATATAATGTAAAACAGTAAGCTACAGATCGAGAAATAAACGAACCAGTGTTATATATAGATGTACATTAAATTAACTTTCATATTCGATACATGAATGTTGTGGAATATATATGAAACGATGACCGTTTTCCAGTTTCCTTTAGGTTTTTCAGCTACGTTAGGGTCACTAAACCAGCACTTGTGCTGTTTACACCCTGCAGCCAGGGCCGAAGAGGGTCCATCTTATCAGAAATTGAAAATACTGGTGGAGCCACAGGCAATCAATTGTAAGGTAAACATGAATCCTTCACAACAATATAGAACATATCTACATATCTTGTCTTTTTATTGTTGTTTATTCAAAAACTCACTAATTCTAAATATCTACTTTTCCAAGGAAAATAATTGTACTGATACAGAGAAAAATTTCTTCTGCATGTACTGCCATCATTACTTAGCTGTAATAATTTTAACTTGATTGAGATTAGACCGGTAGTATCTTTTATGTCAGCTCCGTCATACAAAGTACATATCTAAAAAACTCATTAACATCATTACATATCACTGCAAATTTTCTGCAAAATATAGTATCAAAAATTCTTATCAATGAATAGATAATATCAAATCTCCCGAATTACCAGAAAATTCAAAGTTTATCTCCTTTACAAAAATTAATAATAACATACAATTTTCCATTTATCATAAGCCTTCACATACAGATACAATAATTCACAATACCTGAAATCATCCTTGCAAATATAAAATTTCAGCGTTCAATAGTTACTTACATAGATTACTACATATTTCTCTCAATAAAGAAGATTATGACAAGGAGTTAAACATACTTAAACAAATCGCAATAAATAATAACTATAATCCGGCTCTAATTGACTCTCTATTAAAAAAGAAGCTATAAAATAAAGCCATAAGCTTAGCATATCCAAAACAAAATTCAGATAAAACATTAAATAATTACAATGTGTCAACCTATTGTGGTAAACCTAGTGAAATAGTTGCTAAAAAACTTAGAGTTAAATCAAAATATCGCTTTTAAGTGTACTCTAGGATCAATAGTTAAAAATAATAAATCAAAAACATCTAAAATGTTTAAGTCGGGAGTATATAAATTAATATGTGGATCTTGCCCAAATATATATATATAGGTCAAACAG
>JAEQML010079227.1:0-12083 GCA_016904865.1 Pissodes strobi | reverse complement strand
TAACTGTGAGTTACAGCTCTTTGCTGATGATAATCCTTTTCATTGAAAGTGAGAATATAGAGAATATGGTTCAAAACTTAATGAAGATTTAGTTAGACTGTATAAATGCCTGTGTAGTAATAGTTTAAGCATAAATGTAAATAAAACAAAAGTTATCATTCTTAAAAATAGATATAATATGACAGATACATACAATCACAGTGATATTCTAACAGATAACAAGAAAATTGCGCGAGTTAAAGAATTTAAATATTTAGGAGTTGTCATAGATGAAAACCTAACCTTCTCGAATCATGCAAATTATATAATGTTACTATAAAAATTAATTATTTATGTAGAAGAGGTAATAATTTAAGTTCTTGGTCTAAACTTCTAATCTTTAAAACAATCGTACTGCCCCATTTCAATTACTGTTCTACCGTTATGTATATGTTTCAAAAGAGTGATATAGAAGTCTTACAGAGAAAACAAAATTGTGCATTAAGACACATATTAGGGTGCAATAGGCATACAAGAATAAGAGACATGTTAGAAGCTATAAAGTTATTGAGTGTGAAGCAAAATATTTTGTTAAATACAATGACTGTTCTATATAAGCTAAAAAATGGTATGTATCCGGAACATATTTTAGAAAAACTGCAATTATTAGTATCTGATATTCACAACTATAATACAAGAGGTAGACAAAATTTTTATGTAGCTTGTGTGCATTTGAGTCTTGCATAAAACAGTCTGTTTCATAAAGGTTTGGTAGACTTTAATAATCTTCCAGAATATATAAAAAATTTAAATTTTGTTAGCTTTAGAGAAAGGTTAAGAAAATATATTGTTGAAAACCATAGTATTATATAGGTATAGATGTAGTATTTTTCATATTCGTTACTGTACTGTGATAGCAATTTGCTAAATAAAGGATTATTATATATTATATTCAGCTTTACATTACATTGCTTAAAAGATAATAAATACTATAAATAATTATAAAAAATGCTCCACTGTCTTCAATCTTCAGTAGGTACAAATTTGTAGTGATTCCTTTGCATTTAAGGTAGTAAATGAGGGAAACCCGTAATTAACTCACTTTACTTTACCAAGAATTAGTCATCAACATACAAAGCATGAAATGTTGAAATGACTACAAAATCAATTGGTGTACTTACTCAATAAGATACTCATCATTTTCTTCTTTAATACAAGATTCATCCAGCTGATCAAACTTCGAACAATTCTTCTCTTTAACTGCATTTGGAAAAATTATTAACTCTGGTATATTGCTAGACATATTAGATTTGTTAGATGATAATGGGGCTATTATATCTTATTGTTACCAAAATATCAGTTCCCTTTATTTGGTGGTGACATTTGGAATTGACAATATAGGGCCAACTTCATAGATAAGGGTGGCCAACTTCTTGGCCTTGGCACTAACCAAAATTAATAAAAAAAAGTAAATTAATAAAAAAACAAACAAACAAACATAATTTAAAAAGAGGTAAACAAAACATCTGTCGCGACCGACGGGAATCGAACCCGCAGCACAGAAATGATAGGCAAACACTCTGCCTACTACACCACCGAGTGTTTTTTACCGCCAATTAAAAGCTGTAAGCTCGGTTTCGTTGGCAAAGTGTAAGTGTATTTTGTAGGTTAATTAATTGTATAGAAATGGAACTTCATATACGTTTGTTTATATATATGTGGAACTTACAGGTCCTTTATAATAATTACGAACACATATATTTTTAAAACCAAAAACAAGAAAAAATCTATCGTTAAACAAAATAAAATTCTTAACTTAAGATAAACATCTGAAACACAAGAGGCAAGATAAATAAACGCCAACTGCTCACTAACAGCAACAGCTAAGCTAACTGAAAATAAAATATGTTTAAAGCAGACGCTCGGGGTTTTCTGAAAAGCATCTAGCGATAGGGGCCAAATTTTCGATCCGATACCGTGCAGGCGTAATATGGCCGAAATATCGGAATTATCCATGTCTTTAGTCTTTCTAGCGAAACTCTTTCAGTAGTGTAGTGGGCAGAGTGTTTGTCTGTCATTTCTGCGCTGCGGGTTCGATTCCCGTCGGTTGGGAGAGATGTTTTGTTTACCTTTTATAAGGTTATGTTTGTTTTTCATTAATTTGCTTGTTTTTCTTAATTTTGGGTTAGTCTTGGGTTAGTTTTGGTTAGTTCTTGTCGATTGCGCCCCCGTATGTAGCGAGTGGAGGGTCATGCAAAGCCATAATAATACCTATTATTCTTGTTTCACCATTGCGCATATACGGTATCGCATCGAAAATTTGCCTCCATTGCTAAACGATTGTGATTTCTGCGGCCGGCAGGGAATTACCAGCGATCCGTGTGACGGAGGCAGAAGAGTTTAAAGTTAAAGGTTCCTGTAAAGATTCCTATTGCTTCTTCATTCAAACAAGACCAGCGTAACTTTCAGCGGTTATCTATACTAGATGGTCCTGCTGCATGAAAGAAATTCAATTTTTGAGCGCTAGTGTGAAATGTACTAAATTTGACCAATATCCCAATAAAATGTACTATTGTACTTACACTTTAAAAATGTACTAAATTTAATACAAATGTACTAAAACGGTAACGCTGGGCCCACACCATAGATAATTATTAAGGGGAAAGGGCACACTGTTTTTTTCTTATAAAGATAATGACTATACAGTATACACAGTGAAATAAGTGTGTTTGTTTATTTCACTGAGTATACACTATACACAATAAAGTTCGCCCAGCCGTCGTTGACCCTCGAAACGCATGCAATTGCATGCGTTTCGAGGGTCAACAACGGCTGGGCGAACTTTACCATATATTTAGGAGTATTAAATATATGCACAATACATACTCAAGTACATACTGCATTAGACAAGAGTCTAGCGACCCGACCAAATTTTCGATACCAAAGGCAACCTATACTACATAGGTAGCCTTGCGTGAAATATATTCACAAAGAAGGGGGATGCTTTGTGAATGTATTCGCGGAAACCCATGCAAGCTGCTGTATATCCACTATAATACGGCTTTTGTTAATTATATCCTGGTTTTTAGTTAAATAAAGCAAAATATTTCGTAAAAAGTGCATCTAAAGTACGGGCACGTATTACAATAAGTAATATCACTTTTCGCATGGCCCCCCGCTCGCTACGGGGGCTCAAGAATAGGAAACTAACCAGGTGCTAACCTAAGACATACCCAAAATCAAGAAAAAAACTGTTTAGAAATTTATCCTTTAAAAAATAAAAAGAAAACAACTGGGTTTGAACCATTGATTTGTATAGGAGTGGATAAGCAATAGCCGCCTGTCGCACTATTCAAAAGTGGCAACCTATGGGCGAAAAAACAGATTTCTGCGCATGACAAAATCGACGTAAAATGGAAAAACGTAAACAAAGAAGATACCGTTTTGTCATGCGCGCTAAAACACTTGCCGTCTCAGCAGGCGTCGGTCAGGATCGAACTTGGCTTTTGTCTTTGACGTGTTTTCGTTTTGACGGTGCGGGGTTTTGAGTTAATAATTCGAGTTTTTACTTTCTTTGGACCTAGTGTCTGTAGTTGCTTAATTAGTTTTAGTTTAGTGGTTTACGTTTGTGGTTTTTACGTAACCTATTTTGATTTTCGTTTACATTGAACAATACGTAGATAAACAATCGGCGATGCTACCAAAATAGAATCCTGAAAGTGTATGGTTGTGTTTTGTAGTAGTAGAGGCAAAATACCCGGGATTTCCTATTTCAAGTAAGTCTAATTATTATAAGTATTACTTATTTATACCTTATTGTTTGTTTCACTACGCTAATTGGGGCCTATTTTACAATCGGCAAGACTCCTCTACCGAATATTTGGTGAAATAATCACTTTCGAAGTCCGGGCCTGCATATTTACCTTCACGGTGCAACAGCTAGCTCCTACTAATTTTCTAATGCGCAAGCCCAAATAGAAATATCTTTGTTTACATTTCGCGGTCGTAAATTTGCCATGTTTGGTCTATTTATTGCTTATCCACTCCTATACAAATCAATGGTTTGAACCCGAGCCGACAGCTCCGGCTGCCGAGTTGAGACCTAACCATAGGGATGGCAACGATGCATCGATGTTTTTAAAAAATCGATACATCGAAAAAGAAACATCGTTGTTTTCCATCGATGTTCGATATGGACCAATGCATCGATGCATCGGGCCAATGTACGAATATCGATGTTATGTACGTGCTGTTGAAAAGCTCTGCTAACGAGTCATGACACGGAGGCAGCCCGCCGACATGCAATATCAATATCATACCGTTTTTTCTTGTACTGTGAAGATTCCCTATTAAGAGAAACAGAAAAACGCTTCGGCACGGGAGACCTCGTGAATTTATTAGCATATGGTAAATTTTTTGATCCTCGATTCAAAAATGTACGTTTTAATAACCCCATTGCGTCTTCAAATGTCTTAAAAAATAAATAGCCTCGTCCTTAACGAAATAAATTCCAAAGAAGGAATGTCAAACAATTCTTCGCCTGGGTCTAGTGGCGACATTTACAGGATAAAGAATGTGATATATGGAGTTTTCATAAGTCGTTAACTCGGCAACAAAATGTTAAATTAAAACACGTATCAAATAGTGATGATACAATTAATGCAGAAATACGAACGCACCTTTCTGCACCGGTTTCAAATCCGATAGAGCAATGGGAACACTTAAAAGCCATATATCCAAATCTCTATCAAGTGGCCAGAAAATATCTTGGGGATTGTCCTTCAGAAAGACTGTTTTCGCGTGCCGGAGATACTGTTACGCAGGAAAGAAATCGTCTACCTGGCAAACTTTTGCTTAATTTACTTTTTTTAAATAGTGTTCGAGACGAGTTCAGGTGATATTATAATCAAAATATCTTGTACTTGTACCAGCTTATAAATATTCATATATTTTTTTATTTTAATTTGCTTTTTGAATGTCCATGTTTTATTTGATAGTTTATTATAACGTTAATGTTTGTCATTTACATTTTTAAATAAAACATTTTTAGCTATTCTCTTAACTTGTTTAATTCTTCCCAAAGCAGCAACGTGTAATTTATGTACCTATTTACTGGTCAGCGGTCACACATAACACATTTCCTTCCAGGTATTAAAAAAATATGAAATATTTTAATTACACTATAAAAACATCGATATTTCACAACATCGATGTTTTTTTATCGGTACATCGATGTTGTCTTTCCGATGTATCGATACAGCGATACATCGGTTTCTTGGTTCGATGTTGCCATCCCTACCTAACCATCTGGGCCACCACAGCTTATTCGCGAATCCAGCTACCGTTGGGGGCGCTGGCGTTTCTAAACAAACATGGTGGAAAGCGAGTAACACCTTTGTGTTTTGTCTTCATTTCTTATGTGAGATTTGCCGATTGTGTGTCGTTTTGGATTTTTGTGTGAATTTTACAGTGATTTTAGGTGAAAATATCGTAGTTTGGTGTCATATTTAATTAATATTGGCAAATAGTACACGGTATTTCAGCAGGGTGACCACCTCTCCGGTTTTGACCCGGAGTCTCCGGTTTTTCATAGCGGTTCTCCGTTCTCCGGTTTTTTAGATAAATCTCCGGTTTTCGTTCGTCGATAATACCATTCCAATAATATTAATGGCTTGACCGCCTTAGCAACATGGCAACATCGCTTTGCACTCGAGCCGCGGGCCGCGGCAATGAATGAAAGATCGTCAAACGAATCGACCGACTGGAAATAATTGTCCCGCGTCGTTCGGTTGGTGATTCCCCGCTTTAAACGTTTTGTTGCTCATCAGTTTCCGTGTAGGTATTGTTTGTATTCCGAGTGTCCCCAGTAGATAGTTTACATTTTATTAGGACGTACAGTACGTAATACATAATAACAATGAGTGATACTGATGGTAATGCACCTCCTTCACCGAAAATTAAAAAAACGAGTTATTTAACCAGTTTTAACAACAAGTGGTGTGACAATCCGCTATATAAAGATTGGTTAACTAAAGTAGATGTTTATAAAGCGCGTTGTCGTATCTGCAATGTTGAAATAACAGTGAAACATGATGGTGAACGGTCGCTAAAAGCGCACTTGAATTCAAAAAAACATCAAACTTGGTCTAAATCTAAATCCTCAAGTCAGCTTTTAACAGCTTTTATGCCTAGGAAATATACTGCAGAGGAAGATTGGGTTACTATACTTGAAGTAGCTCAAGTCTATCATGGCATATACCATCATCATAGCTACAGAAGCATAGACTGCGGAATAAAGTTGAATTCATTTTTGTTCAAAGACTCCGATTTGGCGAAAAAAATTCACTGTGGGCGAACAAAGGCTGAAGCTATTGTGGAGAATGTGCTAGGGCCCAATTCCATTGAAGAATGTTTAAAAGTTCTAACTGGTAATGGCACTGAGGCAATCCCGTTTTCGATATCCTGCGATGCTTCAAATAAAGGTAATAGAAAAATGTTTCCAATAGCCGTTAGATATTTTGATGTAAATCTATTATAAAAGCTAATTGTAACTGTCATGTTATTCACAACGCTGCAAGAAATGCATGCAAGGTATTATCTTTCGATGTTGAAAATTTAATTCTAAAAGTGTATGCCGAATTTTCGAATTCTAGCAAGAAAAACGAAAAACTTAAAGCCTGCTTTGATTTTTTGGAGATGGAATATGAGAGAATTTTAAAACATGTAGTTACTAGATGGTTGTCTTTGTTAAGTGCTCTTGAACGTCTTATCCAATGTTGGCCGGCTGTTAAATCCTATTTTTTGGAACAAGGGGAAAAAGAATGTCACAAAGTCGTTTGGGAATTTGTAGAAAATCAAAAAGACGAGCTAAATGAAGACCTTCATGCTTATCTGACCTTGCCAGAATGTTATCTCTATTTTATCCATCATTTTATGACAGTTCTCAATACTTCACTCTTAAAACTTCAAAGCAATTCTTTAACCAGCTTTGAACTTCATTCAGTTATGAAGGATTTATATACCAAAATTGAATCAAGATTACAGAATAATTTTTTTGGGAGTAAAGTAAATAATGCATTAAAACATTTAAGCGAATATGAAATGACCAAATTCACCAAAGAAGCTTATGAGGTATATCAAAGAACCCTTGATTATTTAAGCAAATACTATAATTTTGATACTTCTCCATTTAAGTATTTTGGAGACATAAATATTAAGGAAAATCGAATTCTTTCTTATCGCGCGATACTAGATGCAAAAAATGTGTGCCATGCCAACAACATTAATGAAGACAATTTATTTGACGAAGTATCGATATTGAATACGGCATTAGGCAAACTTCAAGAAGAAGATTTTTCACTTCTGTCTATCGATGAAATATGGGTAAAGTTGCTTAAGTGCGGTAATTTTCCGGAAGTGTTGAAAATTGTTTCAATAATTTTTTCAGTCCCAATTAGCAATGCGTATTTAGAACGAGTGTTTTCGATCATGTCTGGACTTTGGACTGATGAAAGAAACAAAATGCGAGTCGAATTGGTCAAAATGGAACTGTGTACAAAACTGAACTATAATTTCACCTGCCAGAAATTTGCAGAATATTTGACAAAGGATGCGCAAAAAGATTTACTAAAATGTTGTCGCACCAATACAAAATATACTTTTAAATTTAAGTAGATATGTATGAGTGTAATTTTGTTTTAATAGTTAAAGACTTAGCTTTTTTATGTTAGTTTGTTAAGTTTTAGATTTTCCAAAAATAGGGTATTTTATTAAAGAAAATAAACGTTGTTTTTAATTAAAAAAATATTAGTTACTCGTTGCGTTGTTTCGTATCGATATTCTTGTGAACTATGTGTGAAAATGGTGAATGCGCTGGCAAAACAATTTCTCCGGTTTTTGTCCGGCTAAAAGGTGGTCACCCTGTATTTCAGAGTATTTTTATTTGAAATATATGATACATGAAGTATGTGAAAATAAACTCTAGTGGAAATAAATATATTGTTCGAGTATAAAATAGTTTTAATCATAGTATATTGTACTTATATGCAGTGTTAGCTAATAAATAAAACTTTTTCTTTGATTAGTTAATTCATTTATTACGATTTAAAAATACACAGTTTACCTATCCAATAAACTGCAAGCAAACACAATATATAGGTAAAAACGTCACCAAAATTTGATAGGGCCAGGCTTTTAAATAGAATTTTCTTTCTTCACTATAAAAAACAACCTATGGTTAAAGACAATGTTGAATATGAAAACTATTTTCCAGATAAATACTTAAAAAGCAATAATTCCGTTCTAAAAGCGAGTCTCTGCCAAAGCTTGCCTACATATTTTTCCTGTAATTGAACATTGTCTACTATATAATATTATTGTCATTGCTGTAAACGGCCAATATACAAAAGTTGTTCCAAAATAAAGAACTAGAAGTCCAACTGGTGTTAAAGATAATTAGCAATTTAGTTCAGTTATAGAATACTACTAACCAGTTGGGAACTATGGGATTATTTGCTGCTTACCTCGTATATTGCATAAGCATAAAGGAGTGCCAAATCTCAGCTAGCGAAGACCAAAATACAGAAAGGATATAAAAATGTATGGGAAATTTACTTTCATATCATTATCATATTCATTTTCTAAGCCAATAAATAAAACATATGCAAAGTAAGAACATAAAACATAATATATTTATTTTTTAAGACAGAAACATTAAAAATCAATACTGACAAAACAAAATTTATTTGTATTAAACAGAAAAATAAACCAGTTCAAGACTTTAATATTACTATAAATGAAGTGAAAATTGAAGAAGTACAGCTAATAAAATATTTAGAACTCATAATTGATAACAACTTAAGCTGGTCTGGACATATTGGGTATACTATATCTAAAACATTACCAATGCTACCTATGATATACAAATGCAGAAATTATCTGTCATTTAAAACCAAACACAATATTTATGATATCGTCTTCCTTTTACATCTTAGATATTTATTACCAATTTGGGGAACTTGCTGTAAGTCTAATCTTAAATTATAATGTATTTGTAAAACAACCTAAGTGGTATCTAAATATTAGTTAGAATCTCTCTGACACAAAAGTTGTAATTAGTATTCTCGAGGCCAGAGCTTTAGAGCACTGATTAGAGAATTATGTATTTATTGCATTGTAATATTGAGTTGCATTAAATAAATGTTTTCCAATTATGCAAATTAAATCTAATAAAAACAACCATTTATTTTACGCTAAACTTACTTTATAATGAAAAGCAAAACAAAAAAAAAACTAAGAATACCTATCTAAAATTTGTTATTCGAGAGCACTGGAGTTTGCAAATTTACCATTCCGCAGATAATTAACATAATGTCATCAAAAACTTGTATGAAACTATTCGGCAAGGGAGTATTTAAAATGTTAAAGATTCACATTGTTTGATTGACTCTTTCGATATGTACCCTGGCTTTTGAAATTAAAATATTTTCCTTTGATTCGTCCTCTGTAAATTGCTTCTTTTTTTATACATCTCTTCTTCAACTCCTGCTGCATTTGTTAGTTTAACTTTAATACCACTATTTTGGCTCAGGAAATAGTGGAAATGAATGTTTTTGTCCTTTCATTTTCTGGAATGGTAATCGTAAACACAACAATTTGTTTTATGCTTCGTTTTCGAGCCAGAAGCCATGGTTTTATGTTTGTAGTCACAAAGATATACAGTTTTCTCTCCAGTAAACGTCCAAAAGCAACTATAAAATGAAAAACACGAATACACGAGTCTATAAATGCTTTGAAAGATACGATTTCGACGAAAACCACATGTATGTAAAATGGCCAAATGCCGGTCGATGATTACCAGAATTGCCAACTGCTCTGACCCGTTTTCCCCTCAAAAATTTGCGCGATTCCCCACAATTCCCCACATCCCTCATGAATTTTTTAGGTTTGTCAGATTTAGACTATTTGGAGTGAAAATAATGGCAACATGGTTTCGGGTCTATTCATTGAAATAACAAAAAATAAATTAAAAATGGTTTATTTAGTTTTATGAATGAAAAAATCACGTGAAAATATAAAGCATGTTGCTTTTTTTGTCGATGTATTTAGTGTTACAAAATCCCCACAGTGATTATATCCCCACAAAATCCCCACACCTGTTGAAATTCCCCACGTTTTGGGGAATTCCCCACAGATTGGCAACCCTGATGATTACTCGCTTTCTAGGTTCAAATTTTTTCCGCACAGAGGGCGCATTGATTTCTGGATTTGCTAGAGTGGATCGCCGTAGTAAAACATCTGTCAAATTATTTCTCATTTGGATCCATAACAATCGACCTCTCCTATTGGTCGATCCATCTCGTATTACGATATGTGTGCGTGATTCAATCGATTTCTATCAAGAGCTCTAGTGGTGTAGAGGTTTAGATCGTTGGGTCTCGCCTGGAAAACGCGGGTTCGAACCCCGTTGCTTTTTTTTTATTTTTTTTTACATATTATGTTTCTAAACAGCTTTTTTTCTTGATTTTGGGTATGTCTTGGGTTAGATTGGGTTAGCACCTGGTTAGTTTCCTTTTCGTGAGCCCCCGAAGCGAGCGGAGAGCCATGCGGATCGACCAATGGCCGATTTTTATATAGTGCACTATTTGTGTAAAGGATCTTATAATGCTAAGTATTTATACGGCGACGGTTTTCAAAATACCGCCAACTATCGAGTGACGTCATGGATCCAAATGTGAAATAATTTGACAGATGTTTTACTACGGCGATCCACTCGTGGATTTGCCAATACTGCGAATGCAATCGCTCGAGTCAACGCCATCTGCACTAGATGGCGTTAGAGTCGGTATCGAAAATTATATCGGGTCTACAGACGCTTTTCTGCATTAACCATAACCACATATATTAGATAAAAGAATATATATATTTAAAAAAAAAACATATAGCGCACAGAGACTATTAAGCGCATTAGACCATAGATAAGCGTTATAGGGGGACACAAAGACTATACCTTTTATTATATTCTCGCTGGGGGGGCATTAGACTTATTTTATTACTCATTTGTCATTAGACTCTAGCGGCTAGCGCTAGCGGCGGACCACGAACGAAACGTAACGTAAGAGAGGAACGGTAGGTTGGACCAATGAACTCGTTAAATAGAGTTCATTGGGTTGGACAAACGGTGAATCCGTGCTCCGCCGCTAGCGCTAGAGTCTAATGTCTAGTATATAGCGCTAGCGGCGGACCACGAATCCACCGTTTGTCCGTCCGACCCGTCATCCCGTACGATGGCTTCGGAATGCAGTGGAATTTATTCACGGACACATGCACTCTGATGTATATCCACTATAATACGGCTTTTGTTAAATATATCCTGGTTTTTAGTTAGATAAAGCAAAATATATCGTAAAAAGTGAATCCAAAGTACGGGCATGTATTACAACAAATAATAATTCAGTTTTCGCATGGCCCTCCATGCTACTCCTCCAAACTATCCGGGTGCTGACCAAAACTAAACCAAGACTAACCCAAAATCAAGAAAAAACTGTTTAGAAATAAAACCTTGAAAAAAATAAAAAAAAACCGACGGGGTTTGAACCCGAGTCGCCGAAGTAAAGGCCAACCATGCAGACTCCTAGACCATCTCCGGACTTAAGGTGGATTCTCATATTCGCCTCTCGCGAGCCGCGGTTACAAACCATAATGACAGTTGGGTGGGCAGGGATTGAATTGTCTACTATTTGGAGGGTGTGTTTGAATGTCTTGCCGGTCCAGCGAGTTACCTGTAAGGGCTCTAGTGGTGCAGTGGTTTGATGCTGCGTTTCCGACGAGACGCTGCGGGCTCGATTCCCGGCAGTAGCAAAGTTTTTTTTTAAGTTATGTTTGTAAAAAGTTTTTTTTTATTAATTTTGGGTACACCTTGGGTTAGCTTTGGTTAGTTTCTTTTTCTTGAGCCCCCGTAGCGAGCGGAGGGCCACGCGCGAGTGAAATATTAAATGTTCTAAAATAGTAAACAAACCATTATGGTTTATAACCGCTGCTCGCTAGAGCCGAGTATTCTCATGCGTCCGATATCCGACGGAGCTCCTATTGGTCAGAATGTTTTG
>JAEQML010079224.1:0-12083 GCA_016904865.1 Pissodes strobi | reverse complement strand
CACCAGATGATGGAGGGTTTTAGCCCCCATGTTTTACCAAAGAGTCGTCGACAGGCCCAAAATGCTGCCGTTGCTTTTTTGATAGTTCTTTCCAGGTGCGGGTTCCAGGTTAGTTTCTGGTCTAGAACGATGCCAAGATACTTAACCTCTTGAAAGCCTTACCGTTGTTCCTCCCATAGTGGGTGCTTTAAGGTTCAGTTTTCTTATTTTTGTGAATGGGATAACTACGGTTTTGCTTGGGTTGACATTTAGTCTTTTCTGTGTACACCATGTACTGACAAAGTTGAGTGCACTTTGCATACGTTCTGAGAGAACCTTGTCATGCTTGCCTCTTATTATTATAACTAGGTCATCTGCGTAACCTTGGACTTCAAAGCCTGCTTCAGTCAGTCTTACCAGTAGATCGTCAACCACCAGAGACCAAAGCATGGGCGATAGGACCCCACCGTGAGGGCATCCCTTTATTACTTTGACTGTGACGGCTGTTTCTCCAATGGTCGCGGTGACCTCACGGCTAGTTAGCATGGATTTTATCCATTTTGTTGTGGTTGGTTTCACTCCTCTGCTGGTTGTGGCGCGCTGAATGAATTCATGGGAGGTGTTGTCAAATGCACCCTCTATGTCTAGAAATGCACACAGCGCCACTTCTTTTTCAGCCAGTGCCTTCTCTATATCGCGGACGAGATTTTGAAGAGCATGGATGGAAGATTTCGATGGTTGATATGCGAATTGTTTTGCATGCATTGGAGCATGGAAAATGAGATAATAACGCCATCCTCCAGCGAAGCCACCATTACGGCTAAAGTAGGTAGCTGATATCTGCTGACGGTTTCCTATATAATATAACAATAGTGGATGGATAGGATAAATTTACTGGCACACTTTCGAAGAGAAGTCGAAGAGCTCTCAGTCAATCCATAGTGGTTCCGTTCACACGAACGAGAGTCGCTAAAACCACTAGTCCCCAACAGAGAAACAGTTCCCTTATCCAGAGAGGTTGATCGAAAATTGACATGGAATTCACACATTCAAAAGGTTACACAGAAATCTACAAACGCATTATTCAGAATTCAGATGTAGAAGAATGTGTGGTATAAACTGGGGTTTATGCCCTTATATACACGAGGGTGGTAAGACCTATAATAACATGGAGCAAAGATCAGACGAGTCCGGGCGAAGAGGCTATTGAGTGGCGTGCGCAGGAAATGGAGAACAGGAAAATTGTTATATAACACCGTGGTAACCCATTCCCATAGCCAGGCAGCACTAAAGGCGATCAAGGAAAAATATCCAAACTGGTATAGTGCTGCTTCAAGTCATTGAATGAGCTAAGGGAGTGAAGACAACGAAGTGACCAGCCTGAACAACGAAGGAGTGGATGAAATAACCAAAGCAGGCTCGTCGGGCTTTGGTGGGACCAGAATCCTTTTGCGGGATGACCAGGCATACTCAAGGCATCCGTTACAAGATGGGTAGCAACGTAGTCTTAGGAATGGTGGAATGTCCAACCAGGCCCCAAACAAGCTAATGAATTCATTCAGAGTTCCTCAGCAGAGCTCGCAGCTTACTTACTAAGCCACAATAGAATGGCTGTCAAAATTCTGATGGGTTTGGCAGGTGAAACTATAGGGATTCTACCAAGAAGAAGAGGAAACTGCGACCCACGTTCTATGCCATTGTGAAGATATCGTGAGGACGCGTTTCAAACAAGTGGACGAAACCAGTCCAGTAGTTAGCTACACTGCAATATCATTATCAACGCTATCGGGTATAAGATATACAAAACTAGATGAGGGAGAGCCACAATAGATCTTAATAATACCGTGGTAACCTATTCCCATAGCCAGGCAGCACTAATAAAGGCTGGACAATATCCAAGCTGGTAGAGAGTTGCTGCAAGGCATTGAACGAGCTAGAGAATCAAAACAACGAGGTTACTAGCCTATACAACGGAGGAGCGTCGTGCTCTTTGCTGGGACCAGAACGTTTTTGTGGGGTGACCAGGTATACTATCAAGGCATCCGTTACGAAATGTGTAGCAACGGAGTGTCAAATTGCGGAATGTCTAACCAGGCTACAGACAAGCTAAGAAATTCATTATGAGTTCCTCAGCAGAGCTCACAGCTGACTTACTAAGCTACAAAGAATGGTTGTTAAAATTCTGATGGGTTTGACAGATGAAACTATAGAGGAGATTCTACAAAGAAGAAGAGGAAACAGAGACCCACGTTCTACGCCAGTGTGAAGATATCGTGAGGACGCGTTTCAAACAATCGAGACTTAAACACAATTCTTGAATGGGGATCCAACAATCTTTGTAACCTTCAATGCCAAAAAGACACAGACTGCTGTGTTTCCCAGGGGAACAACTAAGGGAAACTACCTTGACATCATCATGGAGGGGGAAATTCTTTCTCTATTTTCCAATCTTTCGCTTCTTGGAATAATCGCAAGCACTAACTTTTCATGGGATGAGCATGTCCGAGGTCTCGCCAAGTGTGCCTCTCAAAAACTGGGTGTACTTTTCCGTGACAAAAAATACTTCAGCTCCCATCAGCAGCTTACACTCTATAAAGCGCAATCAGACTCTGGTATTGCTCTCACATTTGCAATTCTGCACGCAAACATACTCTAGCGCTCTTAGACTCCATCCAGCATCGAACTGTTAGACTCATTAACGACGAAACACTGACTCGTTCCCTTCACACCTTGGAACATAGGCGGATGGTGGGTGATCTCTCCCTTTTTTACCGATGTTATCACGGAGGGTGTTCGACCGAAGTGATAACTCTGATTCCCTTCCATGCCAGCTTTGTTCGTTCCACACGACGAGCTAGAAGCTCTCATCCATATGCTCTTCAACAGAGCACACCCAGAACCAGCCTCTACCAAAATTCTTGTTCTGGCGTGTGACGAGCATCTGGAACTCCCTACCAACCGAATTGTTCCCTGTTGGCTACAGTCTAAACATCTTTAAGAAAAGAGTCCATAGGTATCTTTCCTCCTCGCCGTTTCCTACTGGCGGTGCCTATTAGGGTATTACAGGCAACGCTTTTGCAAGTGGACGAAACCAGTCTAGTAGTTAGCTACACTGCGATATCATTATCAACGCTATGGATTACAAGATATACACAACTAGATGAGGTTTTCTAAAAACAGGGAGAGCCATAATATATCTTACAAGTCACAGTAGTGAACAGGCCGTTCTAGAAAACTTCTCAAAGAGTCTAAACTATCTGGGATACGGGGTAAATGAGATAAATTCGACCAATTTATTATTAAAGCGAGTTGTGTTCAGAGGCGGATCCAGGCAATGAAAAAGAGGAGGGCGGTTGTTTTTGAAGTGAAACTTCTGTAGCGAGGGTAAAGTCAGAAAAAATGAAACGCATATCAAAGAGAATCGCTTAGCAAAGTTGAAACGGTTATCAAAGTGAAACTCCCCTTTAATTAAGCATGTTCCAATATAGTTAGAGGGTTGACATTTTCAGGACATGTAGCCGGGGTAAAATGAGGATCCTTGACGAAACCTAGACCCCCTCCAAAAAAAATTGAAAAAAAACTTACAAAATTGTTCGGAAAGTTAATAAAAGTATTATAAAACAGAATGCGAAAAAAAAAGTTAGAGAAACGCAGTTTTCGGCGAAAAAAAGGCGAAGGAGATCAGCTACGAGGTCGCGGCTGGCAACAATGGAAACAAAAAAATGCTTTATGAAAAAAAAAATGTTTTAAAAATGGGGAAAAATTGAAAAAAACGTAAAAAAATTTCGGAAAGTTAATAAAAGTATTATAAAACCAAATAAGAAAACTAATTAATACAAGAAAAATTGTTCGGAAAGTTAATAAAAGTATTATAAAACGAAACAAAGAAGAAGAATATAAAAGAAAGGTAAAGAAACGCGGTTTTCGGCGAAAAAAAAAATGAAAAAAGTGTCGAAACCGAGGGCAAAAGTAGAGAAAAAAAAGCTTCAACAAAAAAAAATAAAAACTCAATTTCTAATACCTCTTTCAGAAGTTTCACTTCAGTTGTGTGCTTATAAAGGTGAGGCACATAATTTTCTTTTATATATCTACACCTATACCCTATACATATGGGTGTTAGGTAGCTTTAAAAAAGATTTGAAATAAGCTTGAAATCAGACGCCTTAATAATCTGCGACGTATAGGTACTGCAAAACATACCTTAATCGTTTAAGGCACTTTTATTGACCAAAAAAAAAAACGGATTTGAATATAAAAAATAAAATTTATTCTCAGAATGTTATTATTATGTGTGTACCTGTAGAACTAACTAAACCGTAACATAAAATAACAAGAACTTTAATAAAACGAAATCACATAAGTACTTTTAAGCAGAAAACTATAGTAGGTAATAAAATGAACACAGTCCTATAAAACTAAATCTAATTGTCTTTTTTACTTGCAGATTTATCTATTATTCTTTCTTCATCTGTAATGCTAAGGCAGAAAGTCTTAATTGAGACATGTTTGACCGTAAGTAAGATTTAATCAGTCTTAATTTAAAGAAGAAAAACTTATTTCTGGCGTAGCATTACTTATTGGAAAGCAACCTAATATTATTAAAATTTGTATCACATTTAGAAATACATATCCTATCGTCGCAATATTTGATACGTCTAATACATTATCAGGGACATTGTTTTGTCAACAAACTCTTGCAGCCAGCATTTTTTTCAGATCTGATATTCGCCTAACAAAATATTTAATAAAAGTTTCTCTTCAACAATATTAAATTAGAGTAATAAACCTAAACGCTTTTTCCTTTCCTCGTCTCTCAAAATAAAGGGGCGATTGCCCCCACCGGCCCCCTCTGAATCCGCCACTGGTTGTGTTACCCCTTGACCATCGTAGCCGTCGTCAGTATTCATTCGTATTTTCAAAATTTTGCACGTTCCTAACATGCTTATCTTATTGCATATAATATAATGTAATGCATGACCTTTATAAGTAGTGCTAATTCTGATAGGTACCAATAAAAATCCCCTTGAATTGATTTCCCAGAAATCGCTACGTTCATAGAAAATGAGTTTAAATATATAATATCGAATAAGTTTCATATTTTTTTCATTGTGTTACGAATACATTATTCGCATTTTATCAGCATTTAATAAAAATATTTATGATGAGTAATGAGTTTCATTTCCATCAGATAAGATTAGTTTGTTGTAGACCAAATTGTCAAAGGCTATGCCATAACATTTTAGTGTGTGCAGTGTGATGTGCCTTTTGTACAGAATTATGTGCATTTGTTGTGATACTGAAAAAGTTAGTAGTGGTATGTATATGTATGGGGCTGGGACAAATATGTTACTATAAAGCTAAGTCGCTATGCTGAGTATCCAGGATCTGTTTTAATTTTTGAGTCTTCAAGAAAAAGTTTGAGAGTTAAGATATAAACGGGGATGTCGTAAAGTTATATTCTAAATTCCAAAATTGCTTGAAATGCGTATAAAGAGAATGCTTTTAGAAGCAACTTGTTATAGATACCTAAGCCAAACTTGTTGGTATTCTGATGAACAAAACAGCAATTTAATTTTTACCGACTTTCATTTTACTAAAATACCTAAGTAATTAATATTGCACCGACAATTTATTAATACGCGTTCAATTAATTAGACGCCGCGATATCAAGTCCTCGACGAGATATAGATAAAAATCCACAAATAGGCCGTGTATAGTTGTGCTATTTATGTATAGACCCGCAGATAGCATTACAAACATACATCACTCCAATGCAATATTCGAGCAGCTTGGATATAACCCCTAAGAAGGTTTGTAAAATTCGTTCATTCTTTGAGGTCGTTGGTGGTGAGTTTATATGAAAACATAGGTCATGGAGTATAAGGTGAAGTGGGGTAAATGTGTTGTATTTTTCGAAAAGTCTGATTTTGACGCCAGCCCTAATTTTTGCAAATTGTACGAAAATTTTCAAAAAATCACAGACCTACTTCGCATGCCCAAAACGCTCATTGAGTTGAAAATTGTATATTTTAAACCGTTTGGGCACGGTATATATATTTTTAAAACGATACCACTGTATCACATTTACCCCGTAAAATGGGGCAAATGTGATAATTAGATAATTGCTTGGTGTTCTAGTATGATATACGGTCCTACTATCCCCTTTATCTTGGTTTACTTCCTTTTTAACGGGACGTAGTCAACGGGTCTCCTGGGAGTCTGAGTGCTCGTCATCTAAGGCCATAAGCGACGGTGTTCCTCAGGGTTCAGTCTTGGGTCCTGTTTTATTCCTGATATATATAAATGATATGGCACAACTTCAAATCAATGGTGATTTTACTTTATTTGCTGACGATATCACCATTCTGTGGCACAATCAAGACCCAGTTTCGCTTCACCAATCCATACTGAATGATCTTCTTATCATAAAATCCTGGTGTGACTCCAACCTTTTAACTTTGAATGCTGGAAAAACCAAAATACTTTCCTTTAAGTGCAACCTTCAGAACATATCTATAGGGGACCTCCCAGTTCACTGTGAACCAGAGACTAAATTTCTGGGTCTAACTATTGATGATAAACTTAGGTTTTCTTCTCATATTTCTACTCTGGCTAGTAGAATATCATCTGACTGTTTCGCAGTGAGGGTATGTGTCCAGGAACTTGGTTCGGAAATGGGGAAGACAGTCTATCATGCATTGGTAAAGTCACATCTTCGCTATGGGATTGTGTTTTGGGGTAGTGCAAGTAATTATTTGATTCAGAGTTTGTTTGTTATTCAGAAAAGAGCACTCCGGTATATTTGCAAATCAAAGCCTCTTGACTCCTGTCGTCCCCTTTTTATTCGCTTAAACATACTAACACTCACATGTATTTATATTTTAGAGACGGTAAATTTAATCTTTAAGCATCTGCACAAATTTATGGTGAGAAATCCTAGGTATCCAACCAGAGTATTAGGTTTGCTGCGTCCGCCTATACCAACTTCCTCTTTGGTTAAAAATTCTGTTTTTTACGATGGTATAAAAACTTTTAACAAGCTTCCTCTGAGCATCCGACTGTCAGCTAACAAAAGTACTTTTGAAAGGGGTGTTAAGACATTTCTGCTAAAAAAGGCATACTACTCTTTGGATGAATACTTCCAAGACCCTCTTGATTGAGAAATGCAGGTGTTGATGGCTAAAAAATCTTTTCTTTTTTTCTTTTGTAAACTTTTCTTTAGACACTTGACTTGATTATTTGATAGTTTGTTTGTACAATTGATTTTTTGATAGTTATTTTCTTGAATGTTTACATTCTTTCTTGTATAATTTTACTCTGTGAGTGTGTTGTAACAAAAGACAATTGCGACTGTTATTTCTTACTTATTGTATCTATGTGTGTTTCATAATCAACAAAGAAAAAACCTAAGACGAATACTTATCTACTATAGATTAATACTATGACAAGAAATTTTAGTTTTAGTGCTTTGTTAATGACTTTGTAGTTAGAACAATAAAGCATATTGAGTTTCAGTTTGAGTTTGAGTATGGGGTTAATGTGAAAGAACATGAAAAAAGCTACATTTTGCTCTTTATTTCAAAATTTTAAAGCAATAAATAATCACTTAAATAGTCATATGAAAGTAAACACAACAATTTTTGATTATTGAAGCTTATAATTGTCAAGTTTATAATTAAATTCGAAAATACCGCGTGCGGTTTTCTTTTGGGTTTGGGAGTATCTGGACTAATATCTTGATCCTCCACAGTGTCGGTGCCTTCAAATTTCGGCCAAATGAATTTTTTATGTTGGAATTTAAAAAAATAATAATAACCCAGTCATATCCAACCTTTTCTTTTATTTGGCCTAGAAAGTGCTTTAGACTTCTTTGTAGACTATTTCGCTAACACCCATTTGCCTATGGCAGGCAAAACCAATTGCTCAAGAGGACTGTCGTTTTGTCGATTTTTATCTAGAATTCCTTCATTATCCGAGAGAAATTCCTTATCATCATCTGAGTCCATGTAGGGCACCTCGTTTAAATCCTCTTCAGAACTAAACGAATTTGACTTCGGCACAATTTTTCTTCTTTCTTTTTGTTGGATTAACCTTCTTAGCCATATATTTTTTTTTCTCTTTCAGACGTGCAACTGCTTAGGAAGTCAAAATCTCAAATCCTGGACAAACCTTCGCCCTTCTTTTTTTTTGTTGTCAATTTTGAAGAACTCGTGTTAGCAAAATTTCTTCAAATGACACATTTTTCGTGGGTTTTGTAAGCTGTAGTGGTAAGGCTCCTGCATGTTGTGGTGTTGATAATCCTGCATGTTGCGATGTTGATGACCCTGTTTCATGCGATGTTGGAGGCCCTGCGTCCTGTAATGTTGATGGCCCTGTTTCCTGCGAAGTTGATGGCCTCCTGCTTCTTGCAATGTTGATAGCTCTGCACATTTATGTTCGGGTTATTGAGGATGTTTATTGTGAGATTCACATATTTTTAATGCATCTGGTGTCTGGTGGAAATACTTCTTTAGAGACAACATTTTTGTTTAGGATATAGATGCCGCTCTTAGGAAAGCCGTGTTTTTATAACATCTGATGCTGATATAGATTGCCATGTTTCACAAAGAAATTGAGAGAATGCTCTCTTTAGTATTTTACGGCCAAAGTTGTGATGCCGCCATGTAATTATTTTCTGGTCCAATTAATTTTTAAAAGATTTAAAAACTGCAGTATCTAACGGCTGCAATAGGTGGCTGGTATGAGGCAGTAATTTAAGAATAATAACGTTCTGTTCCAGTCCAGGGCTGCTTCAATTATTTCCAGGCTGACATGGGTAGCATGTCCATCGTATATGATGAATAGAAGAAATAGTTCTTGAAAATGTCACTTTCCATCTATCCCTTTTTGCTTACAGCGTAAACAGTTCCAGGAAAATCTGTACCATCCATTGGTCCCATATAAATGAACCTTTAAACATAATCAAAGCTGGTGGTTTATCGGTGGATCTATAGATAGACTTGTCTCATGTAAGTTCCATAAGCGCTCAGGTTTGTCAATCAAGTTGTGTTCATTAAGAATTTTTTCTAAAAGATCGAAGATCCATAAACTATTAATGGGTCTGTCGCCTTTTTTCGAGCATATTCAACATTTTGTGGTTATCTTCAGGCTTAGGTTGTGTCGTTGTTTGAACGCCAAAAGCCAATCTTCTCCTTAAACCCCATCCTTAAATTTGGTTTCTTTTTTGTTGGCTGTACCTAATATTGGTTCCCACAGCTTTTAGCACTCCCTTTCGCGACATTCCAAAACCCCATTTTTCCAGTAGGTACCTTTTTAATCCATTTGCCAATTTTACCTCTTCCTCTTTATTGATGTAAGTAGGTCAACCTTTCTTTTCTTTAATTTTACCACGCAAATCCTTCACACGGCTATACAAAGTAACATATGGTATGCCGTAATTTGTATGTGCTGCATAGGTGGTAGTTTTTCCGGCTTCTAAATCGTTTATTGCTTTTTGAAGATCGATTTTCTCATATTTTGTTTTTTGTCCTTAATTTTTGGAATATAGTTACGTCACCGAACATTAACGATAGGCTAGAAGATAACTGTTTCAAACCCCCCGCCCCCCATGACTCCAAAAATGTTTGCCTGCGGGACTTCTTAACTTAATTCGCTACAAGTTTTCTTCCTGCCTAACCCCCCCCCCCCCCCCCATAAAGAACGCCTGACTAGAAGGTTATTCACTCTAAGCCCCGCCCCCAACATTCCCCTCCTTCCATTCCACGGAACCTGGTGAAATGCTGGTTAACCGCTCAGGCCTCGTGCCACGTTTTTCCCCGTTTCGTCTAAAGTCTAGCGTCTCGCCTCTTAAGCGCTACATCAAAAGTGCCGACTGAGAGTGGACCTCCTAGTCTCTTGTTAATGTTCGGTGGTTACGTACCATTTCTGAAAAAAAGATCAATGGGAAATGTGATATAGGCTAGAGGAAAATGTGACATAGGGTATATTACATTTGCCCAGCGACCATTTATTCAAGGGGCAAAAATAAACAATACAATAAGTATTGTTTTACCACAATTTGTATAAAAATTATCAAAATACACAGGTTTAAAGATAATAACTAAGATATGTTACAATTTACCTGGTTTCAATTCTCTCTCTCACAGACAGAAGCCCCACACTGGGTATTTCCTCTGGCTATAGATAAACACTTATATATACACTGACGACGCTGGCTGGGACGTCCGCTTCTTCCTTGGGGAGACAAATCGGCACATGCACGTTTGTCACGCGTCGCCCAATATGGCGTCGAAAAGGAGCCCCTACACAACGCTATGTTACCTCGACCAAGAACGAACCAGAAGGGTGTTTATTTTAGGTTAGTTTCAATTAATTTTGTCTAGTTGCACCCCGAAGCGAGCGGAGGGCAACGCGTTAAGAGTTAACAGTAGTCTAAAGTGACGTTAATCCCATCAATCAGAAGCGGCTAATATAGCATAGTGGCGTAGGACTCTAAAGGATCGTATTACGCTCACATTGGGAGGGACAACACTGCAAAGATAGGGCTTTCAAAAGAGGTTAAGCATCTTGGCATCGATCGTTCTTGACCAGAAACTAACCTGGAACCCACACCTGGAAAGCTATCAAAAAAGCAACGGCAGCGCTTTGGGCCTGTCGACGACTCTTTGGTAAAACATGGGGGCTAGAACCCTCCATCATCTGGTAGTCCTATAACAGTGTTGTCAAGCCTCTTATTACTTACGCCTGCTTGGTGTGGTGGGTAAAAATAAAGAAAATAACAACACAGCTGAAGCTAACAAGAGTACAAGGGCTCGCCGGTCTGGCTACAACAGGGGCTATGAAAACGTGCTCCACAGCAGCTCTGGAAACCCTACTTGACCTCCCTCCGTTGCACATATTCATAGAAAAGGAGGCCTGGACCCTGACTGATGGTCCCCTTAAAATTCTGAAGGACATCCAGATAGAGGCGATGACCAAACCAACCGATGCAATGGAAACAAAACTCCATTTTGATCGCTCCTTTGAAGTGGTAATTAAAGACCGCAATACTACAGGGGAAAGAATAAAACGACTAGAGAGGGGATCACTTGTCTGGTGCACAGATGGATCAATGATGAAAGAAGGAGTGGGATCCGGAGTTTACGGACCTAGGTGTCGAATCTTTGCATCTTTAGGAAACACTCCGACAATCTTTCAAGCTGAACTAAATACTATCAATATAGCCATCTCTGAATGTGCCAAAAAGGCCTACGAGGTGCAAAGATCTATATCCTATCAGATAGTCAAGCAGCCTTAAAAGCGCTAGCATCTAGCAGAATCAAGCCGCTGACCAGCTCGCACGGAATGGTGCACAGACTGCCTTTTGCGGGCCTGAACCATTCTGTGGCATCACTAGAGGACACGTAGTGAATGAACTCAGAAATTGGAAAAAAAGGCGAAAAGAGAGACATTGGGCAAATACACCTGGGCAGAGACAGGCCAAGAGACTCATCTCTCACTCGCCAAACTACACAAAAAAACCTCAAGCTGCAAAAAAATGAGATAAAGCTGGTCGTAGACTTCACTGGACATGGCCCCTGGAGTTACCACCTCAAGAAAATGGGAAAAAACCACTGACGAACTATGACTGAAACGTCAGAGCACTTACTCTGCGAATGTCAGGCGGTGACTCGCCGAAGGTTGAGGCATCTTGAAAATGCCCTTGTGGCACCGGGGGATCTACAAAAGCTCAACCCACGAAATATTCTGAGATTCTCGAAGGATATAGGAACTTTCGTTAAAATAGAAGGGATAAACAAAAGATCAATTGTGGTTAACGTGTTGAAGGGCAAATGTTGCCGAGCGACCCCTTTACCTACATACCATAGCATACCAAGGGTGTGGCATTAACACCTTTACCCCATTATCACATATTTACCCCACTTCACCTTATTTAATATGTAAGGAGAGCTATATGGGCCAAAGTCGAATTTTTCATCTTGCAGACCCTCTCCCCCTTCAATAAAATTACATGATGCCCTTAATAATTATTCTAATTAACTAAGGTTAATTTCGATGGGAAATATGTTTCTTCGGGGGCAGCCTCTTTCAGAAACGTGTGCAAC
>MU196740.1:522-12083 GCA_016904865.1 Pissodes strobi | reverse complement strand
TCTGATTTATATCGATGATTTGACTTGCGTCGAAGTTGTTGGAAGTTCCAGAATGTTCGCCGACGTTATCGCGGTATCATGGCATGGGCATTACGTTGCGGGACTTGGCTCATGTATCTCAGCTGACCTAAAAAATATTAAGGATTGGTGTGCTGCATATCGCCTTGTGTTCAATGCTCATAAGACAAATATTCTTCCATTTGATTGTGATCTGGAGAATGTATCTTGAGGGTAGTACTGTTCAGACTTCTAGAATGTCTAAGTTTCTGGGAGTCTGGTTTGATAAATAGATTCCTGTTGAGGAGCATATCTTGGGGTTGGGTAAAACGTTACCTTCTGAATGCTTTGCGGTGAGGGTAGTGAGGCACATCTTCGGTATGGCATTCTCTTTTGGGGAGCAAGTACACCGAATTGGCAAAATGTACTTTTTGTCTAGCAAAAAAGGCTGTTTGCTTCATTTTGCCAATATCAACCAAAGAGTGTCATGTAAACAATACTTTATTGATTTAAATCTTCTTACCCTACCATCTCTGTACATGCTTGAGACTGCGTCATTAATTTTTAAGAATCGTCATATTGCACAAGTTCACCAACCGCAAATGATTACAAGGCAGATAAATGATTTGTCTTTACCAATACCAACATTACCAACAAAGGCAATGGCCCAGAGATCTATAATATATAATGGCAAAAAGATATTTAATCACTTTCCTAATTTCTTAAAAACATCACCGACGACTGTACATTTTAGAAAGCACTAAAAAAGGTTTTATTCCCAAAAGCCTGAATGATTTTTTTATGGATCGTCTGTAGGTTTTAAAGTTTAAAATTTTATACTGCTTTTTATCTAGTTCTTATTAATTGATAAACGTTTTTGTTGTTTTTATTGTCTCGTTTTTTACATACTTATGTTTGGGTTAAGTTTTTATAAGATTTTGACTTTTTTTCTTAGATTTAATAATTGTATCGTAAAGGTAAGGACTTATTTTAATTTGCTTTGTAATTAGGGACTATAATTGTTTCTTATACAATAAAGCACTTTGACTTAACTTGACTTGACTTGACTAATTAAATGTTGGTTTTATTGTCTGAGAAATCATCACCTCTCTAGATCGATATAGACCAAATACGAACATTATTATTGATGTAAATGTATCTAACGGAATGCTCTAAATATAGAGAAATATTTGGTCCAAGAATAAATTTGTTTTGTAGGTAAAAATGCATTTTTATAAAAAAGCATGATATTCTCAGGATGAATACCAGAACTGACTTGTAACAAAACGAATGACTTGGTTGTTGATTTTTGCTATTATGTATCATTAAATTTGTTGTTTTTCGAAAAGCAACGAATTAATTATATTGCCCGGATCCCAAACTCTTTGTTTCAGATCCACAAGTTAATGCTAAAAGATGAACCGCGAAATACAGCTTACCATGACGCCATATTTAATAATAAAGCAGACATAGAAGGAAAAATAGTTTTGGATGTAGGAGCTGGAACTGGCATTTTATCAGTGTTTTGTGCCCAGGCAGGCGCTAAAAAAGTATATGCCGTGGAAGCAAGCGGAACTTACAGGCTGGCACTGGATATTGTAAAAGAGAATCAAATGGAACATGTTATTCAGGTAGGTAAGTAAATTATTTTGTTTTTAAATGGTGATGTTTCTTTCTTGTGTATTTTGCTTTTATTAATTTCCTTTTTAAACGTCTGAGTGAACTAGGTTCAGTGTAATCCAGTTTCATTGTCATTTTTTGGTAATTAATGTTAAATTTATTAATAACTAAGCTTGTAAGTTTATTTTACTATAGCGATTTAATACAGTTATTTATACCTTTTTCATGCAAGTAAAGGAATTGACAGGTCTCAGAAAAGGAAAGGTTACTACATCCTAGACAAAAACGGGAAAACATTATTAAACACAGAGTTCGTGGGAGAACAGAGGCCCCGAAAATATGAAAGATGAAGTACTCCGAACATTAAACAACATGTAAGTCTCCTGGCCCTACGGAATCCCTATAGACATTCTTAAGCTCATAATTGATTAGGATTTGGACGTCATGGTGAGATTCCTGAACGATGTCTATAAATCCGGAAAACTACCAAAAGAATGGCTCTCATCGGTTTTGATCTGTTTACCGAAAACGTCAAACGCAAGAGAGTGCAGTGACTATTACCATCAGCCTCATGTCTCACACTAAAACTATTTTTAAAAATAATACTCAACCGCATCCATCGGAATCTCGACTTGGATATAAGTGACAGTCAGTTTGGTTTTCGTAAAGGGCTGGGTACAAGGGAAGCACTGTTCGCATTCAACGTAACAATACAGCGATGTCTGAATGTTAATCAAGACATATATGCTTTTTTCATCGACTATAAAAAGGCGTTTGATAAAGTCCGCCACAATCAGTTAATGGAAGTATTACAGTGCAAGAACCTAGACTTCCACGACCTGCAAATCATCTCAAATCTCTATTACAACCAAAATACGATCGTCATAGGCCATCAAACCTCCGACACCATAAAAATCAAGAGGGGGTACGTCAAGGTTGTGTTCTGTCACCTATCTTGTTTAATGCCTACTCTGAAGAAATTCTAAAAAGGGCAATAGAGAACGACAGTGCGGGAATAAAAGTGAATGGAGTTCCTATAGTTGTGCTAAGATACGCTGATGATGCCATAATCCAAGTAGAAAACCTTAAAGATCTGCAAAGAATCATGGACAAACTTACCCGATACAGCGTAGAGTCTGGTCTCACACTCAACGTAAAGAAAACAAAGTTCATGAAACTAACAAAGAAGACCCAACATAACAACGAACAGTTAATTGTCAAAGGTGAACCCATCGAACAAGTAGAAAAGTACACTAAAGTTACGTGTAATAATATAAGAAATAAAATTACACTTTTTTAGCAACTGTAACGTACTACTTCATAATAACTAAGTTTTGGGAACTGATTGCAGGTCATGTAAAATAATATTTATATTTTACTTTCCTTGCATCCACATCTGACATGGCAAAATTTTAAGTGCTGCAAGAACAAAGCAAATAATAGCTGGGTGTGCATCGAATGCAGTAATGTGTTTCATCTAAGCTGCTGGAAAAGAATGAAGCATTATGAAATTTTGAACATTAACTTAATATACTGTTCAGACCCTTGCAGAGAGTTAGCTTCGAGAACAAGTGAAGGAGAATTCCAAGTCGGATGTGGCATCCTTATTATGTCTTGTTCAAGACTTACAAGCGGAACTATGCCAGGAAAATAACTACCTTGCGCGCTTAAAGCGAAACTGAGTGATTTTTGAAGAGGAAGCATCGGAAATGGAGTCTAAACACATGAGAGACATATAAGCATATCAATCTCAGATATCGGATCTGGAACTGCAGGTAAAATAGAGGGATGCTATATCAATGGCTATGAAAAGAAAACCTCTACAGACCATGAGACTCAAACAGTGATTTCGACTCAAATCAATAATTCAAACGCCACCCAAAGCACGCAGACAAGATGCATTGCTGTACTTTCTTCAGAGACTCCAACCATCTCGGAACCATGCAAGCACGCTGTGGTGCAAAGGGACATCACTGCTTCTTTCATTTTAACACCAGAAAAAGATGCACCAACATCCATTTTTGGAGGTAATCACAGAAATATAGCAGTCCAGCAGTAACGACAGTTAGGTGCTTAAATAACGGCAGTAGGAAAACTTCGGAAAATTCAACTGTTAGATCTGAAATTCCTCCTACAGAGCCAAATAAAATAACTCTTCACCAAGAAATGGAAGATTTTCTTTCTCAGAACAATAAGCAGTCTGAGTCTCATTCAGATAAAACCCGACTGCTTGTAATGGGCAGCAGGGCTGCTGTAAGAAATGTACCGAACCTTATAAAACAGACTTATTTTAAATTGCCTACTGATATCAACTGTCAATACTCAACTGAATCAATCTCGTTGGAAAAAATGGCAATTGAAGGTCAAAGATTATGCAAACACTTCTCCAAAAACGACCCTGTACTGATTTTTATTAACCCACGTAGTGCTGTGGAGAATAAAGTGTGGGGACTAAACCCTCTGGGTAAAGTTTTGGATGTTTTTTCACATAGGTACCAACCTAATAATTATTGATGTCCCACAAATTGCAGTGCCGATCAGGCAAAGGCCAGGTGTGTGCGAGTACAACATTCTCATAAAAAAATCGTACATGCATTTAGTAACAAAACCATATTTTATTCCTATGGATCTTTTTTTTGAAGGAAAGCGGGTTATCTTCGAATCGTGTTTCACGCATGTACAATGCTAGACAAAGACTGGTTGCTTTTATAACTCAGGAGCATCTAATGGGTAAACCGAAACTATCAAGCACTGATCCCTCGTTTGATGGAAGATTGCAAAGGCTTCTTGGAGGGGTGGACCACTGGCATCCTAGTATCACAACCTTTCCCAGGGGCTATCCAGTTCCATCAAACGCTCTTTGAGGAATGGCTTTTCCCGATGTTAACATGAATGAAGTTTTATCACCGGTTAATCAAGATTTATCACCAATAAATGAGGATGTATCTCTTTTGTCAGACCTTTTAACATACATACAACAAGCCTCTCACTTTTTTATAGTTGGTGGTGATTTTAACATAGATTTTTTGATGCCTAGTTTCAATCTATCTGTTTTGTGTGATCTTGTAACGTCTTTTAACACTGAACATATTATTAGGACTCCAACAAGAGTTACTTCGTGCTCTAGTACTTGCATTGACAATGTGCTGACTAATAACAATGCGTTTCTTTGTGCTACCGTTGTGGACCTGCATTTGTCTGATCACTTTTCCCAAATTGTTTCAGTAAACTTGTCATTCAAGAAGATAAAGAAACCCACTCAATTCCAACTTAAAAGATTTTTTTCCAAAGCAAACAAGAGCAGGTTCATAACTTGCATGCAGAATGAAAGCTGGTCTGAGGAGGCTTTTAACTCTTTTGCAGATACTATTTGTTGTTACTTTGAAATGTGCTTTCCTTTAAAAAGGGTTTCTTCTGCAGCTTCTGTATATGGGAATGGAAAAAATAGAGGTTCTCTACCATTAGAATTACTTCAATTAAAACGTATGTTTTCACAGTTGGTGATCTGTTGAAGAAAGATAAAAATTATAAACCATTATATAAGACTTTAAGCAACATATACAACGGAAATCTCAAGCAATAAAATGATAAAAAAATAATGTTATCTGATAACAAATCTAAAACTATGTGGCAGATAATTAATAACCTACAGAAAAAGTCTAAACAGAGAAAACTAATAGAAATTTATGGATATGATGGTAAAAAACTGGAGGATGAAGCTATTGCAAACAATTGCAAATGCTTTACTGGTTGTTCTGCACAAGATAATCCAGATTTTAATTTTTTGAGCTCCAATATTCCATACAGTGAAAACTCATTCTTTTTATCTCCTGTCTGTGTTTATGGTGTTATATCGTTGATCAATAGATTACAAAATTCGAATTCCAGTGAGCAAGATGGAATTTCTAACAACATTCTAAAATTATGCAAGCTCTCCCTCGGTGAAGTACTGACATTCTTAATCAATTTATCTTATGAAGAAGGAGCTTTTCCCAGCAAATTAAAACTAGCAACGGTCATTCCTATTTTTAAGAAAAGTAACCCAAACAGCTATAGTAACTATCGAGCCATCAGCCTTTTATCAAGTATCTCAAAAATATATGAAATGAATTTGAAGGTTCAGTAAACTGTTTCTTTAATAAGTATAGACTTCTGTCAAATGCACAACATGGTTTTGTTAAGGGCAGAAGCACTGAGACTGCCGTCTGTTCTTTTCTGACTAAGATTGTGGAAGCTCGTGATAGCAGAAAACACTGCTTGGCCTAATGATAGATTTTTCTAGGGCTTTTGATACTGTGCATCATTAACTTTTGCTAGCCAAACTAACAAGATATGGGATTCGAAACAAACCATTATCACTTTTTGCCTCATACCTCAACGACCGATTTCAACAGGTCATCGTCATCAATGATAATAAGAGTCTGCCCAGAAAAATCAAACAGGGTGTGCCTCAGGGTTCGGTGCTGGAACCACTCTTTTTCGTGGTGTATATAAATGATATGTTCAACTACTTGGAGAGGGGTGATCCCGGTACTTTCCCTGTATGGTATGCCAATGACACGAATCTCCTATGCATAAATTGAAACATACCTTCTCTAAAGTCCCAGGCAGAGTTCATGTATACCTTGGTAAACGATTAGTCAGTTAATAATAATCTAGTGCTCAATAAAGAGAAGACAACCTTTTTGGTTTTTTCATCAGGTCGTCAGGATAGTATTGATGCGCTTTGTCCAGTTTTTAACACTAAAATAATGGCAGTGACCTCGGCAAGGCTGTTGGGAGTGATCTTTGATTCGTCGCTTAATTGGAGCACACATGTAGAATGCTTATGCAATCGTATAAGAAGTAATTGCTATGCTCTTAATTTTCTCTGCAACTATTGTAGCCAAGAAATCTTGCTTGCACTTTACTATGCCAACCTCCACTCACATATTCTTATGGCATTTTGATTTGGGGAGCTGGTAGCCACAGCAAAAGAGTTTTACTGTTGCAAAAAAGGACTATAAGAATAATGTGTCGGCTATCGAGCAGAGAATCGTGCAGAGGACATTTTAGAGATTTAAAAATCCTAATAATCTTCGACACTTACATAATGGAAGGGTGTATCTATGCTTATAAAAACCAACTTCTTCTTCGATCAGTACGCTCTGATCATTGCCATAACACTAGGAAAAGGCACCTCCTGCTGCAAGGTAAACACAGAACGGCCCTCTACCAAAAGGGCATTCTCTTTAATGCATGTAAATATTTCAATTTTTTGAGTAATGAGATTAAATCATCACCTAATCTCAAAACCTTTAAGCTTAAGGTCAAACACATGCTACTACAAAAGACCTGCTACCCTTTGGAGGAATTTTTTCTTCGAAAGCCTTTCTGCACCTTTTCCATGAGGGTTAGGTTAAATACATTAGGGACTATGACGTTTTCTTAATTATGTGTTTCATGGTGTATAATTTTAAATACTTGGTAATACCATTGAATGCAAGAAATAAAGATATTATTATTAATTCGAAACAAGTATTAATATCCACTTACTGCTCGAATTTAGCATTTTAAGTTAGATTAAGTTTACAAAATGATATCCTGATAAATGTCCATTATATTGGTTAAAAGTCCTGATCCATATATTTGTGTCAACTTATCCGTAATATTATTTTAAGGTGATTCATAGTCGAATCGAAGACGTTTCAACGACGCAGATTCCTGAAAAAGTAGATGTTATAGTTTCGGAATGGATGGGGTTTTACCTATTACATGAAGGAATGTTGGACTCGGTTATTCTGGCAAGAGATCGGTTTCTAAAACCAAATGGTTTAATGTTTCCAGAATCTGCTGCATTATATGCCACACCTTGTAGGTAAGAGCATTTTAGGTTATGCTCATATCAGGTGTATGGAATAGTAATTATAATATTCCATATCGTTAAAATTGACGATATTAACATACCCATGCGGGTATAAGGCTAACATTGTGAAACTTTTTAGCGTCCCTTCGATATACAAGCAGTGGGAGAACGTAAGCGGCGTCAAAATGGAATCTTTTTCGAGATTGTTGAGGGAACAAGCCTACAAGAAACCGTTGACTGAAACAATTCCGGTAGAGTGCATGCTTTCTGAACCGGAGGTTTGTTTAATTTTTCACTATCTGTTAGTAACAATGTAAGTTGAAGTGATTCCTTTTATATGTTGGAATGAATTGATCTATCGATATTAATTGACTAACACAGGTTTTTCAACATGTCATAAAAGAGTTATTTCGAAACCCCTTTTGAAACTAATCTCTGCCCTCTGTAGGCTTGATAACATGACTTCTATCTATCGCCTTTGTCGCTTATATAACTTTGGATTTGTTAATGACGAGAAAAATATAAAGATATTGTAAATGTTGATTGTAACATCGTTTATGAAAATTGATACATTTAGAATTTTTTAACGCCACTTTTGGCGGTTGATAAGTCAAATTAGAATGAAAACAGTCTAATTTTCCAAAAATGCCGCTTTTGTTACAGTACTACTTGTACCCTTCCTAATGAAAATCTGTATTGGTTTTGTTTAGGTAGTGTCCTGGATAGACCTGCGAGACGTTACCAGCAAAGATTTAAATGAGATCAACTTTCGGCACATTGCAGTATCGACCAAAGTGAGTACCTATGAAGGAATATGTTTGTGGTTCACGTGTACATTTCCATTATCGAAAGGTCGTAGTAATGCGGAGCCCATTACGCTGTCTACTGAACCAGAAGAACCGGATACACACTGGAAGCAAACCTTAATTGTCCTTCCAAATTCGATGAATGTAGAAGTTGGGAGTCCAATTTGTTATGACCTTCTACTGAGGAGGTCTGCGGAAAGTCCCCGCAGGTAACACATAACTGAATTTTTTTGCAGTGCCAACGAGCAGAACACGAGCTGGTTTTCAGTAAAATGTTTCTTTTTTCTGTTTTGGAAGTAATCTATGTGATGATATTTTTTTATAAGATTAGGAAAACATATAGGGTCAGTTGGGGTATATGCGAACAGAGATAAATAGAAACGCGGCTGATAATATTCAAAAGTCGCGCCTATATTTGAGTTAGCGTCCGATCATACAACGCTCAGGTCGAATCGGTAATCGCCGCGGCAACAGTTCCCGCTTAGTTCACTAGTAAATCGCACAGCAAACGTTAACGTGTTTACGATTGTTTATTGGATTGTGGCATAGTAGTTTGAGCTAAAATATTTGCAGAAATTATTGTCTGGTAAGTTTATAGTTAATGTGCTATTTTTAAAGAACCTTGTAGATATTCTACTGCATTTTGGAGTAATTAAGTAGTAAAATAAAGCTAAATTTTTAGTGTTCACATTTACCCCAGAAATTTATCATTCTGGGTAAATGTAGACACACACTAGGGGGTAAATGTAAACAAAAATGCATTACACATTTAAGTAAATAATTTTATGCATTTTTGTTTCAGATATGCCTCGCAAATATAGTAAAAAGAGGGAAACTTCATATTCTCTAGACGACATACGAAATGCTGTACGAGATGTGTCAAACAAAAATCTTACATATAGACAAGCTGTAGAAGTTTACGGCGTCCCTAAAGCTGTTATATATAACAGAATTAAAGGAGAAAAAAAATTAGAAATTATGGGACCAGGGCACCGTCCAGTACTGTGTCCTACAGAAGAGCAGCAAATTTTTCAATGCCTATTAATGCGGTCTAAAATCGGACATCCATGTGATAAGCTGGAATTAAGAGACTTAGTGAAAATTTACGTAGAAGCCAAGAATTTGAAGACTCCCTTTGCAGAAAATAAGCCTGGTGAGGATTGGTATCAGAGCTTTATGTCAAAGCATCCTGAGCTGTCCCTCAAAAAGCCTGAGCATCTTCAAAAACTCAGAAAGGATGCAAGAAAACCGCAAATTGTCTACGACTTTTATGAAAAACTCGAAAATGTAATTAAAGAAAATTATTTGGATGGTGAAGGTAAAGCTTGCTTTGTCTTCATTGCAGATGATTCAAGTTTCCATAGCGACCCTAGCAGGATAAGGGCTATTGGTCAAAAAGGAAAGGCATTGACTAGAGTTTCTGGTGGCTCGGGCAGGGAATCCACAACAGCTTTGGCCTGTGTATCTGCCGACGGCAGATGCTTGCCACCCTTAATTGTCTTTAAGGGTGCTGCAGTTCAACCAAGGTGGGTGTCATCAGATGCTTACCCGGGAACTTTATACACCACTTCAAAGAATTGATGGATGGAGGAGCAGCAGTTTTTTCAGTGGTTCAAATCTGGTTTTGTTCCTTTTATTAAAGAACTAAGAGCCACAAAAAACCGTCCCTATCAAAAAGTTTTTCTGTTATATGATGGCCATTGCAACCACATTAGCATTAGAATTGTTGAAGAAGCAATTATTAACAATGTAATACTCATGAAATTTCCCAGTCATTTAACTGATAAAATCAAGCCTTTAGATAAAGCTGTTTTTGGACCTGTAAAGACGAGCTGGGAAAAGAAACTTGTGGCTTATGGTAAAAAGCAAATAGGCAAAAGTAGTGGGAGACTGGCAAAAGGAGATTTTTCTCAATTAATAGGAGAGGTCTGGATAGATTCAATGAAAGAAAAAAATATTATTGCAGGATTTGTTAGTACTGGTGTAGGTATATCCTGTAGATCGTTTCAAATTTCCCAGAGAAGAATTTATCCCAATTGATCTTGAGAGGTATGAAACAAGAACGACAATAGGAAAGCAACCTAGAAGCAACCCAGGTAACAACAGAAGATAGCGAGTCCCAATTAGAAACATTAGGACGACGTGGTCGCCAGAATTCTGAGAATAATAATTCTAGAACAGAGAAAATTATAAATGATGAGCAAATATTTCCACTTAAGCCACAACCGTCTCGTTCCAAGGAGTCTGTTGTGCGAGATAATTATCGCACTAGTGTCTCATTAACAGATATTTTTACTCCAAAACGATTGGAGCTCTCAAATATAAAAAATCCTACTTGTGACCAAGAAAAGAAAACTGTGAATTGTAAACTTAAACAGCAGTCATATGGTGAAGTTCTAACTACAAGTAACGTCTTGCAAAGATTGAAAGAGGCTGAAGAAAAGAAGGCTCAAAAAGGTATTGTTTCAGGTGCTAAAAAAGCTGCGACAAAAAGAAAAATTAAACTGTCAGTCGCTGCAGCTGAGAGTGATTCAGATGACACTTGCTAATAAAATCAAACAGAAGTCGGTGAAGAAGAAAAAGGAGAAGTCACAATCAAAAAAGTATAAATTAGATTCATCAGAAGAGAGTGACACTCCTTCGAGTGTGATGACGACAGCTCCTGTGACGAGATTCTTGAAGAAAACACTAAATTCGAAAGTGAAATTCATTTGGAACCTGTTACAGATATTTCCAAATTATGTTGTGGTAAATTTGCACTAATTAGATTCAAGGGAGGTAAACGTAATACTACCGTTTTGACCTGAAGAAGACAATGAAATTAAAATTATTGGTTTAAAAGTGGCAGATGAATCAAAAATGATTTTTTATGTTGTCGAAACAGATGTTAGCTATATTCGAATTCGGTTGTACTGCCGAGTTGCCATGGGATATGGCACATCAAATCCCATCGTCCTCCCCCAGGCTGGAGAACACCAAAGTACAAAGTCTGGAGCTGATCAATGACAGCTTGTGACAAGAGGGGCTGCATTGTATTGGCTGGCAGGAACGTCAAACTGGTGAGAGGAGTTTGATTACGAGGAGTGACGCCCCCGCCATTCCGAGTCGCCATGGGATATGGCACATCAAATCCCATCGTCCTCCCCCAGGCTGGAGAACACCAAAGTACAAAGTCTGGAGCTGATCAATGACAGTTTGTGACAAGAGGGGCTGCATTGTATTGGCTGGCAGGAACGTCAAACTGGTGAGAGGAGTTTGATTACGAGGAGTGACGCCCCCGCCATTCCGAGTCG
>JAEQML010079219.1:0-12083 GCA_016904865.1 Pissodes strobi | reverse complement strand
ATATTAAAAGACATGCAATTGGCATTACACCACTGTTTAACCCTAATAAGATCCCTCGAGATCGCATGATATAATTCTTCTGAGTCATTGTCGTGTCACAATATCGTGGTGTCATCCGCGAATAAAGTAAATGACCCACCAATATCCAGAGAGGCAACATCATTCATGCACAACAAGAAAAGAATGGGGCCCAGAACAGAACCCTGAGGAACACCATAACCAATCCTCAACTCATCAGACTCAGACCCCTGCACTCGAACCCTCTGGGTTCGGTTGGTCAAGTATGATCGAAACCATTCAAGGGTTACCCCTCTAAAACCATACAGCTCCAATTTCCGCAGCAGTATTCCATGATCAACGCAGTCGAAAGCTTTTGACAGATCACAGAACACTGCCGCAGCCACCTCTACATCATTAATTTTAAAATAAAGTTTTTCCAAAAACGAGAAAACAGCATCGTCTGTGTTCTTTCCTCTTCGAAATCCAAACTGACATATGTTTAGGATTTTGTTCTTGTTTAGAAAAGATATGACCCTCTTCTTTACTACCCTTTCAACCACTTTAGAGAGTGTCGAGATTAAGATAGGTCTGAAAATGTTGGAGAGGAGCTCCTCTCATTTATATTTATGAATCCAACCAAAACCTTTCCCCATTGTGTAATGTGTCTGACGCCCTATGTGTGGGTTTACATAGTTTTACTTTACTAAATTTAAAATGTCTATCTATATCCCAGTTGATTCAAGCTTCTATAAGCAGCGTGCTTATCAGTGTGTCTTCATTTGAGCTGCCTCAGATGATTAGAATCAACGTCATTCTTTCACAATTGCTTTTTATACTCGATTATTCATTTCAGGATACATATCACTATTTGCACTTGTATTAGATTAGATTAGATTAGATTATTTATTCATGTTAAATGTACAAAATAGTACTTACACAAGTCACATAAAAAAATTTAAAATTCGATAGAACTCCTATTATTACTAACTAAACTAAGTGGATAAAATAAAAACAACATAAGGTGTACAAAATTTAAAACAAACAACATATATAAGGTGTAAAAAATTTAAAAAATCAACACATTTAATAGTCTACTGTCTAAAGGTTAAAATTTACAAAGGTTAAAATTTACAAACTCCTGGAGTGAATAAAAAGAGTTTTGAACCAAAATAGTTTTATTTTGCGTTTGAAGGGTATATAGGGTAGACTTTGCACATGATAAGGCAATTTATTGAAAAGCTTAACACCCCGAAATTATACAATACCATATAATTAATACATAAATATATCACAATTAAAATATAAACATATTACATATACAATAAATACACACTATATAAAAAAATATAAAAATAAAAATTTTAAGCAGCTCAAACATGAATTAATATGATGTACACTCATCAAACCTATATATAGGAAAGGAGATAGAAATCTGATACAAAATTATAGACCAATAGCGCTTTTAAACAACATAAGCAAAATTTTTGAAAAAGTAATTAATGAAAGAATATTTTCATTTATGGAAAAAGAAAACCTACTCTCTGACTACCAAAACGGGTTTCGACGCAAAAATCTACTGTTAGAGCAATATTTCAGGCTTTCAGCCAAGTACTTGGATCTCTAAATTCTGGTAAATCTACAGTTGCTATGTTCCTTGACTTGTCGAAGGCGTTCAACAGTGTAGATCATAGGGTTCTTCTTTTTAAAATTAGAAAAATATGGAATTAGGGGCGTATCAAATAAACTAATTAAGTTATACTTATCGGATCGCAAGCAGCTTGTCATTTCGTCACACAAAAATGGTACATTTCTTATGTCCAATACCGAATTGGTCAAGAGGGGTGTTCCCCAGGGGTCAATCCTGGCGCCATTTCCATTGCTCTATATAATTTATACCAATGAATTACTTTCGATAATTCCGAAAACAATTCAGTTTGCTGATGACACATATGTGGTGTTTTTCCTTAAGCCAAGTGACTCTGAATCAGAAAAAATATTAAATACACTCAATGTCTTGGAAAACTGGTTTACTTCTAATAATCTTTTATTAAATGTGGAGAAAACAAAGCTTATTAAGTTTACTTATCAAACAACTCCTACACAAATCGTGTATGAAAACAACAACAGATCTCTTGCTACAGGGACTTCGGCTGCATTTTTGGGTATTCAGGTGGACCACCGACTGGACTGGCAACGCCATACCGATGGCCTTGCTAGCAAAATGGCAAATTATTGTTATGCTCTGAGGGTTCTCGCACTCAATATTAACATTGAAATAGCTATTATGGCATACCACGCTTAAGTGCACTCCCGTTTAAGATACAGTATCATCTTCTGGGCGAGAGGCGCGGAGGCAAACAGAGTCTTTATTCTTCAAAAGAGATGCATCAGAAGCATCTTCAACCTGAGGAGTGTTGAGACCTGTAGACCTAAATTCGTTCAATATAAAATTCTTACTTTCATATCCACATACATATGTGAAAGAAAACATGAACCTTTTTTAATGAATTTAATAGAGATCACCACCACAGCACTCGATTTAAAGACAATCTTAAGGAAAGTAAGTGCAACTTTACCTATATTCAAAAAAATGTACACTCATCTATACTTAATTAAAATTTACAACAAGATACCAAGTGAAATTGGGAACCTAAATATTAGGGTTCTCAAAAAATATCTTAAAGAACTACTGCTTTCAAGGGCCTACTATACTCTGGATGAGTTTTTGCGTGACACTCTGTGACCACTGGTTGCTTTGATGTGTTGTATTGTGTATGATTGTTATTTTAAGCTGGGTCTGATTAACGATTTGTGTTGTTGTCTGGCATACTGTATTGTATTATCGTTTGATGTAGTGTATTATTATTGATGTACCATTTGAGGTTTTAAATTGAATGTTATTGTCATTTTGTGATTAATGATCTAGGCTTATCTTATCTTGATCTGGACTATTTCAGAATCCTAGTCCTATTTCTTTCTTTTCTTCAAGATTTTAATTTTATAGGTTATAATTTTTATAATTTTACCACAGATTTACAATTGATGATTTAAGCCTATCATCATATTCTAAAAATCTTAGGCTTACTATGACATGTCCTACACCCTCTGGGTATTTAAGATGTTTTGTGCTTTGTAATTGTACTATTCTTTTTTTTTTTTGGTCAAATATAGACTTTTCATTGCTATTAAAAGCAAGATATAAGATTAAATAAACTAAAATGTAGGATTACAATATTAATTGCAGGCATAATAAGACAAGCATAAAATATAACATAAATATAAACATAAAATGTAAAGGAACATAGTCGGATCAGTAAAGTAATAAAAAACATCAACATAAGTTCAAAATCTTAAAATAACAACAAGAAATCGATAATATGACATAAGATTATTTCCTAGAGGTAAGATTATTCGTTTCACCATAAAGCTTAGGTTTATGGTTTCACAGAGGGTCCCCAAGAAATTTCTCACCACTATTGTTACTTTTGCTAAAAGTAACTCCCTTACCCCCTATCTAAAGCCCTTGTATGCCCATGAATGTCTGATGAATAGAAACATTTTGCTATTAAAATTTACTGAACTGAATTTTTGAATTCACTCCTTTCCAAACATTTAACTATGTGTGGCAGTGCGTTGAAATTTTTTTTTGAAAGATAACCCGGACTGTCCTGTCGCATATTGTGATCAGTTTTTTTTTGAGTGTCAGCATACACTCCGTACAAGACCCCATTGTTCTTTGCAGTTGCATACAGAAAATTTTCCTAAGTGTAGTTGAGAGATGGTCAATATTCATTCATAAAAGCTTATTTGCATCCAACCAGCTCTTATCACTCGACTATGTCACCTATAGCTGCTGAATAGCTTGATCAACAGACTCCCATGGCAAGCAGCATTACAATATTAGTTACGATAACAGTTACATTGTAACAATTATTATTTCATTCTGTTTATAAACACGTCAACCTATAGACCGCAAACAATTGATACATGTCCAAATTAACCTAACATCATTTATGTATTAGTAGAAAGAGAATAGGCCAGAGGACTGACCTCTTTGTTCAGAATGCTCCCCTCACTATGACAATTTGGCATATAGTTTGCTTCCTCGGCATCGCTGTCTTTGGATAATGCAAGTATTGCCAATTAAAATGCGACCATGATTATATTTTCGATCAGCAAATTTGGTTCCATCAGTCTGTATGGGATTTTTATTGGTGCTTACTATTTGACCTTGTCTTGCGACAATTAAGCTACAAGCTTGTCACAATATTGAACCAATCTGTTACAGTATTTGGTACTTTATCAGTATGGTATTGGCTTTGGTATGTTCAGGTTCTAGAATTTCACAAAGACTTAGTTTTGAGTTGATCCTATTATTGATGACGGAGAGTTTGCTATGCCACTATTTTATTTTGTTGTAATGATACCTTCTTTGGTATCATAAATCAGAGTTCTATACAAATCTCCAACATTATTAACTATAGTTACAATACACTTTTAATAATATCAATAAAATAGGTAGACTCTGAAATGAAGGTAGACCCCCATAACTGGAGCTAGACAATATACTTTTTTGTTTTTGTTTTTCTAATTTCAATAATATTATTTAGAAAATATTTAAACATTTATTACTTGTTGAATTTATGTTTTTATTTATTTCAAACTAGCTAGATGATTCTATCAATTTGAACAATCCAGTATATAGTTAAGTATGAAGAAATCTCGGTATACATATATAACATACAGTTAAATAGAATAGAAGAATACTTGAGATAACATGAATTAAAATATAAAATTAGCAATAGAAAGTTTTGAAGACTATAATTTTTAGATTTCGTCCAGACAAAGATATTTTCATTTGAAGTGTATGCGCAAGAAGAAAATGTGTATTTTAAAGTGTACCTGATTTCAATTCCACTGCCAAAGTTCTCATCCAAAATTGCGAACTGCATTCAAACTGCCTTCAAACTATTTTATGATATAAACAGGCAAGGTAAGTGTTATGTTTTTTGAGATGCCCCACATTTTTTTTTAAATCATTGACTGTTCATACAAATTAAGCTTGTAATATTGACATTGAAAACTAATGCACAGGAAAGAAAATACCAGTTTTATCTCTGGAAAATACATTCAATATATTGTCAAAAATAGATTGTTTAAGTAAAGTCGATTTGAGAACCATTTGCTTATACCTACAACATAATGCATACTATAAATTTATCTCTGTAAAATTGATGAATGCTTAAGTGACATCTATTTTATAATAAACAAATTTGAACTTGGCTATCCATAACACAGAATCTTAAAAATAGCAAAATATCAATGTGCTTACTGGATGAATGAATGAACGTTTAAATTACATTTAAATTATATTCATTTACACATTATACATTTCTCTTATTTGATTTTGGTATGTGTAGAATATGGTAATGAATAAATAAATGAATACTTAGAAAATGTCATTTCTTTAATCTTGTTGCAATAATTGTATTTGGTAATTTTAAATGAAACATTGGAATATTTTGTAATATTTGAAACCATTTATACATATCTCTCAACAACATGCATTTTTACAAATAAATAAATATTATTAAATCAGTATTAAGATGTCTAGGTTTCTGTAATCTGCATTTTTTAAAAGGCCGAATTTTAGATGAAGCTAAGTAGTATTTTCCCCAAATTTACTTGGACGCAAATTATTTTAGATTTAATCACAAGCAAATCTAAAGCCCAAAACAGCCTTTCAAACAGAGAATTAAATGACGTATATGAAAAACTTCTCGAAAAAAGGGACAGTTACCAATATTCAGCAATTGATAGACTGAATCTTCAATTTTTGAGGCCGGCATTGAGGCCTTTTCAAGAAAAAGCCTTGCAATGGATGATCTATAGGGAAACTAAAGCTACGGATTTAAGTGGTAAATTATATTAATTAATTATTTATTTTACTTGTCTTTATATTTTGACAAAATATCATGATTTGGTTCTTAATAATTACTAGTTAGTATAGATAAATTTGCACACAATTGGCAGAGTACCTCAACGTGAGTGTAGGTCAAGTAATATTCTGAACTAACCTAAACTATGCTGCGCGTTATGACTTCGGACAATCTATAATACCCACAGATTTGTTTCTCTAGGTCTGTGATAATGCCTATACACTAAGGTAGCCAGGGAGTACGAAGCACGAAATCCTATATGTATTTTTTCGCTGTATCTTAGTTCGTCGGTTGGATTGACCAATCTAAATGGATGATTTTTGTTTATCATTTGGCCAGTACACTTATTCAACTTTTTAATTTTCTATCTGTTCATGAATTTTCGTATTCACTAAATGTAGTGTGGGAACTGTATATTATATAAAATAACATTTAAGTATGTAAGTTAGCTTTGGCATTCTTCAGTGACACCTAACCAAACCTTAACTGTTGTTTTTGTGTTGTTGTAGTTTGTATACAATTATTTATTCTATCTCTAATGGTAAGGTATTCAAATGAGAAAATCCGACTTGATATAGAAAAAAATCCTATGAATAAGGCCTGGTTATGTAAGAAACTTAGCAAATATTAGAAACTATGTTATAAAGATTATTCTCGATGCTTACAATGATTAGAGACACAGAAATTAAAAGAAAAAATTGATATCAACATTTCAAGCTATCCTTTCAATTTCGTATATTAAAAAACGCTATTCCCAATCTAGAATACATGAGAGATGATAATGTAAATATGAGTATTTATTTAAAGCTCATACACATTTGTAATTTATTAGGCAATTCTCAGGTGTACTGTAGGTTCTGGATGATGAACGTAATATAGTGTTTTCAAAATTTGCATGAAAGTTGAATCTATTTAATAAATAAAGGTATTATTTGCTTGTATTTTTAGCTGAAATTCATCCATTGTACCAAAAAGTAACTTTGATGTCTACCACCGATATATACTTAGATAAATATACAGGATGGGTAGAAAAAGAACCACCATTGGTACAGAGCACCTGGAAAGGTGGTATCTTAGCTGATGAAATGGGTTTGGGTAAAACAGTAGAGGTTTTGGCCCTTGTTTTAAGCAACAGGTTTGACAAAGGATTGGAACCGAGTTGTAACTCGTTGCTTAGGGCAAATCACTCTGGTAAATATTTCGACGGTATTACTTACTAGTTACTAAGTAGTTTAGTAGTTAGACTCAGTTGTACCAAGTCAGTTTGAACTCTGCCCAACTGAACATCAGCTAATGTGTGAACTGTTCCTTATAAAATGCATTACAGTGAAAGTGTATACCATTATGACAGCAGTTTATTATATATGAGAATATTCAACCCCACCACGCAGGATCAAGTTAAATTCAGATTGGCCTTAATGTTTGTAAAATGATTCATAACAAATGCATATATTCTATGTTTTGGCCACTAAAAGCAATCAGAGATCTAAAAGGAAGTTCTCATTTCTGTATGTCAAAAACTATTATTACCCCTATTTTATTATTTTACAATTTCATATTTAATTTCGGCTGTCTATATATTGCCGAGCAGCGAGCAGGGTATGCGAACGATGCACATCGATTGTAATAACACCGTTCGTCACTATATTACGCAGTGGAATCCCATTCACAATGAGGCAGTTCACATGGTAGTTAGTCACAGTTACTTACATTGATTTTGTATTGTTGGTTGCTATAGTTTTACTTTATATTTCTTATTTCTAATAGTTCCCAGATTTTGTTTGTTTAAAAAAAGTTTTTCTTAATCCGGGAAGAATGTTAAAAATTCCTAGAACTGGGGAAAAATCCCTAGATTTTAATGCTTTAATGAATTGCACAGAGACAGATAATAATAGTTAAGTAGGGGAAACAATAGAATGTTGCTTGATTTTGCGAGACAACCGGCGGCGGCGATGGGGTGGGCGTTGCCTGAGCAGCTCATGATTCGTAGATGACGTCGGAAGGGTGGCGTATGCACGATATGGCAGTGAAAACTCGATACGATTTCTGGATTCTATATTTTGTCACCTTATTTCTCATTACTGATATATTTTCTACACGTGCGCCCCAGTGGGTGGTACCTTACACGTTTCTGGCGAACCAGTCAACAAATTGAAAAATTGGTCAGTTGCATAAACAACATGCTCTACTTTGTTCAAATATTTTCGACAATAAGGTTGCCGGTTCTACTAGAAAGCAGTAGCAACTGTGTTACTTCAGATAGAACTCCAAATAGGTAAATAATTTATGTTTTGAACTTGAAACGGTTGATTTACGTGGGTTACGCCAACAAATAAAACGTTAGTTTGCTGAGCAGATGAGGAAGGATTTTATTTGCAACGGAGATGTATTTTTCCAGTTTCCAAAAAGCTGGAACAATTAACAGGATCTTAGAAATACGAAATGCAATTTACAAAAATAATAGAATAAATTCTATAAAACAAGTCTGTTTTATTCAGTCCATAAATGGGCACATATTATTTTCATACAAATATTAATTATTAGTACGTTTATAAGCACTTACCTGGCACTTGGTTTATTATCTGGTCTAATTTGACAAACAAAAGAAACTTTATTAACAAAAATCAAGAGTTGTCAGCTTTAAGGTTTGGAAAATAAGCATTTAAAATGTGAAATTTTCCTGTTGGCTCGCGGTACAAATTTGATAAGATACGAGAAAAAATTTACAAAAAATAATACCTACAATGATAGGAATTTGAATTATTTTCTAAGAAAAGATACGAGTAGTTTCCTCTAGATTAAGGAAAATCAACCAACGCAAAGAAGTACGAAAGGTCCTAAAATTACCAGCACCGTTTCAACCAAGTGCCGCCATCTTACGGTTGGTTTGAAGCGGTGCATAACATAAAACCCAATTAAGGGTCGTACTCGGTATTGCTACTAGTATTGGTAAAACTCTCCAGCAGGGTACTAGTCGGTAACAAAAGCAATACTAGAATTAAATCCAGGTAGGGATTCAGGATTTATCGACATATCCGCAGAAAAAGTTCCGAACGCTCAATTATTGAAATATATATACTGCCTAGAGTAGAACGGTCATAAATTCCGCTTCAAACTCCTATTAATTTCTTTACAGTTTCGTATGCCTGTCTTGTCATTTTCCAGGTAATAATTACTTTCTATTTTTTTTTTAGGAAATATGATCTAAAAAAAAATTAATATTTTTTAACTCTGAAGTTTAGTTGAGAGTGAAGTAATACCCACACACTTTTTACCCTATGGCCAAATCTTGGTTGAAGTATACTGGATAGTTTAAAAATACAGTTATATCTACTGTATTTTTAAACCATCCTGTATACTTCAACCAAGATTTGGCCATAGGGTAAAAAGTGTCTAGGTATTACTTCCAAGTTCCATTTAAATATATTTAAATGGAACTTTCTGTATATTATTATTGATTTTTGAAGCTGCTGAATTTTCCTTTTTGTTTATGTATATCATACATATAAATAAATAAATAAATAAATAAATAAATAGCCATATATTTCCAACAGGCCCAAAGGCCCAATTGCAGGAAATTCAAATAAGTATATACAGTGTGTCAAAGAAAGTATGCAACATATGGGAAACTTCTTTATTATTGGATTCTCAAAAAATTTTATTCTTCATAAAAGTTGGTGCTTGCCCTAAAACAGTAAACGAGTATTTCAAATTTTACGTACTGCTTTTAGTGCGGACGCAAATCTCATTTTTCCGAAATCGCGTCAAGAGTAAAGTAACTTAATTTATAAAGATACAGCAAAATCTTATAAGGAAAAGTTCTTCCAAATTAAAGAAGTAATCTAAATATGAAATTTGAGTTAAGTACATCAATTTTTAATTTCCTTTTTTTTTCTTGATTTTTTTCTTAAACGTTACGCCATCGGTGAATGTTTTGTTCTTTTGTTATTAGTATACTTGCCAAACAACTTCCAAATTTATTTAAAGTAGACATTAGTTACATAGTTGCATAATGTTTCAGTTTTTACGGAGATAAAAGCCAGTTTTAGGTATCAGTGTGTTGCAAACACTTTTAAACAATTTTGGTCCAAAATAATTGTCCACAATAATTATCACGAAATAAAATTGGAATGACTGACTCAATAATAATTAATTTCATATGTCAGAGCGAAGTAAAAGTATTGCTATTTATTTGTTTTTATTCCAGATGCATGGCCTACTCTTCAAGACCAAATATTTTATATGACTTTTTAGGATACTTGGGGATATTTTACTCATCGGGTGCAAAAGATAAATACATTATTAATTGTTTTATATGAAACAAAAAGAGTTGGGTCTATTCATGATTTTGAGTGGAAAAAATTTTGAATCAAAAGTGTTTAAATGTGTTTGCAACACACTGATACCTAAAGTGGCTATTATCTCTGGAAAAACTGCAACATTAGGCAACTATGTAACTAATTTCTACCTTAAATAAATTTTGAAGTTACTTGGCAAGTATACTAATAACAAAAGAACAAAACATTCTCCAGTGGCGTAACGTTTAAGAAAAAATCGAAGAAAAAAAAGAAAAATTAAAAGTTGATGTACTAAACTCAAATTTCATATTTAGATTACTTTTTTAGTTTGGAAGAACTTTTCCTTATAAGATTTTGCTGTATCTTTATAAATTAAGGTACTTTACTCTTGACGCGATTTCGGAAAAAATACATTTGCGCCAGCACTAAATGCAGTACGGAAAATTTGAAATACTCATTTACTGTTTTAGGGCAAGCACCAACTTTTATCAAGAATAAAATTTTCTGAGAAGCCAATAATAAAAAAGTTTGCCATATGTTGCATACTTTTTTGGACACACTGTATATGACAAGAGGAAGCAAAATGCTACAAATGCTAACTAATCAATACAGGCACATAACAAGTTACGATAATAATAACAGCAAATCACAACGTTAATAGATGTATATACATAAATATAAAAAAAGGAAATATATATAATACACATTGGTATACATAACACTAATAAACTAAAGGGAGTAACCAGACGCCTCTCGCAGGTACCTCAAAACAGTTGGTAAGCTGTCGCAAAAAGCGGAAATGCGATTAAAATTGTGGCACATTTTGTAAATGGGACTTTGGGATATGATATTTGACCTCGCAAATTCAAGTGAGAAAGTAGGTTGATGTCTGACGTCGGTACAAAAGGTTCCGATTAAAACCCTCGATTTCGACAAATTGACGACGATTGAAGAGATAAGATTCCAATACTAAGATGAGTTTGTTGGAGAAACCGAACTGGTCAGATGCCTTCCGTAGTAAAATGTGATGATCAATTTGATCAAATGCTTTGCAAAAGTCTGTGTAAATGACATCCACTTGACTTCTGCGGTTGAGGGCGTCGCAGACGTTAGAGGAGAAAGAGCAGAGATTAGTCATACATGATCTTCTGGAAAAAAAAGCCGTGTTGATGAACTGACAATCTGTTACGTAATTTGAAGAATAGGTATTTCTGTAAGACAATCTCTAGCGCCTTGGAAAAGTTGCATAATATGGAAATGCAACGATAATTTTCTACTAGATTGGATCGCCTTTTTTGAGAATAGGGCAAACCCTGGCAATCTTCCAAACCTCCGGAAACGCACCAGTGCCCAAGATCAAGTTGAAAATATGACAAAGAGGACCACTCTTGATTGAGGAACAGTCTCTCACCAAAAAGCTGGGAATTCCGTCCGGCCCATATGCTGATTTATTTTTCAGCATTTTGCAAGCCGACTCTACTTCCTCGGAAGTGACTGTGGGAATGTCAATGAGCTCACAGTGTTCCGTTTGAGCGCACAAATCCACGTGCTCGGGTCGCCCATAGACACTTCCAAAAAAGTCAGCAAAGGCAGATACGATATTATGAGGCCCATGGACGGGCTTATTTGAGTGGTTCATGGTGGCTGGGATGCGGGACTGAGCCTTTTTACTTTGAACGAAAGACCAAAAATTGGGGGGGTTGTTGTTTATATTTCGCTCAGCAGTCCCAATGAAGTCCTTATAGTCCCTCTGAGTTAGTGATTTAATTAGCCTACGCAAAGAACTATACTTTGTCTGGTAGAAGGCAGAGTCGCGCGTCTGAAGTTGACGACGCAATCTTTCTTT
>JAEQML010079218.1:0-12083 GCA_016904865.1 Pissodes strobi | reverse complement strand
GTATAGTTTTTTTTTGTATCTCACTTATGGAGAATGTTTTCTTTTTAATGTGTATGTTCAAAGATTAGTATTCTATGGACTGTAGATTTAGACTATTTTTATCCTTATTGACATGTGTAAATACTTTCTGTATCTTGATATGAATAAATTGAAAATGAAACTGAACAGAAGACGGGAGGTGAAATGCCGGCCCCGTCCTGTATAATTATTGCAATAAGTTCAATCCTAATGATATTTTTCATTAAAAAAAAATGGCTTAAATTTTTGTAAAAATTTTTAATTATAGTTTTTTGTTTTACATGGCTGATGGCCAAAAGAGATATTCTGGTTCACAATACCGAACGAAGAATCGAGACTTTCGAATGTAGCAATAATAAATATCAAAGAAGATATTTGTTCTAATTTATATGTAATCGATTTAATCAGAGAATTTGCAGTTAAAAAGTCAATTTTAACGTGTAAACCGGTTTAGCTGGCTTAAATATATAAATTTATTTTAATCACGTTTTAATTTTTATGTATGTCAATAAATAATTATTTACAATTTAACTTTAAAAAATGTTTTTTATTAATTTTTCCAATTTGAAATTGGAAGATAGGCGATTATTATTATGAAGTTTTGTACAAATTCTAAAGACTCATGATATTTTCCTGCAACACTCTCCCATCCTCCACATCTCAGATGCGGCTGGATATTTAAGGCTTTATGCTTTCATTTTTTGGAGGCTCAAAATTAACATTATTGGGCGTGGCACGTGAAGAAATTGTCTTCCACCGGCAGCACCTGCGGCGGGCTTCCTCCTTTTGTACTGATCATAGATAGTATATAGGGGCCCGGGGCCCGTTTCGGCTCTCGGCAGCCCTGTTAAGCATGTTTGAATTAATGACGGTTTCCCTCTCCCTCTTCCTCTCCCTCTCTGTGTGTTAATACTTATTAATATTAGAATGTAAATAGGCGATTCCAAATATCATTGAAAAGTCCTTGTCGGACTCCCAAAATGAAAAACGGCACTTTAATATTACGAGAGAAATTGGCAGCATCGAAGGCTGGTACTTGAAGTAGCCACGTCAAACGAGAGGATTATCTGTGAAATATGATTTACAGTGGTGTTATTCGGCGTCCAAGTACCCAATTTAATGCTAGGAAGCTTTGCCACTTAAAAAAGCGTTGGAATACCGGCCACTTAATATGTTTAAAATAGCTATTTTATAAACAAGTCTGCTTAAGTACTTGTACTTGAACAAAGTGGCCCACTTCTTATGCATATGGTTATTATAATTTCGTATACACACACAAACATTCCAGGTTTACGTGAACAGAAATTATGTCGACGAATGATTGCAGGTTAAGCTGTAAATATTATAATAAAACATACCAAAATATGTAGTCATAATTAGGCTGTTTATTATTCTTTGATATAAACTGTTCATCGACAATATTTCGAGTTAATATAGTAGCGGGCCTATAGTTTTCATAACTGCGATGATTTAACATCAAATATACTTTGAATTTTATTGACAGTGTAAAAAATTTGTTGGGAAAAACGCGAAAGAAAAACTAACAAAAACTTATTAACACAAAGTAGATAATACTCAGAGTAATTAGTAACTGTTCGATGGAGTGTAAACAAGACTATTTTTCCGGAGAGGCGATGAAAGGTCATTTTGAAAAAAATTGAGGTACTAACAGATATAACCACTGAAAAATATTAATTTTAGACAGAGAAATTTAGGAGTTTATCAAAAAAAAATTGGGAAATTTTCGAAGATCTAAAAGTAAATCTATCTAGTAAATGTACTATTTCATTTTTTTTCTATCGGTAATAATTAATAAGATATCAAACAATCTAATGTAGATTAGGAATTTTATTGAAACACTCTGTAACATTTTTTACAGCTATATGCCTCTAATTATGTTCCTAGGGGACGAATCAGGCACCCTTACTTTTAAAAGTAATCGGATTGATTGAAGCGAAAAAGCAGGCATTAAGTGTTGCGGTTAGAATGCAAATGATTAATATAATCTTCGTTTGCCATTTAGCGCTTTATCGGTGCACTTCTAATTCTTAAACAATTTCGAAATTCTGGTAAAGTTTGCAGAAATTTGCTTTTTGCGTTTTTATATTTCATCAAACGCTAACACCCCATCCAAACTTCAGTCCATAATGCTTTGAGGCGTTGTCAAGTTGAGAAATTTCGTTTCGACAAAATGTACACAGATAAAAAGGATTCCTTGGTTTGAAGGAATTTAGCTTTGCCTCAAGGGCGCCCAGCATTTGAAATGGGCGAAATGCATGAATATTTTGGGTTAATATTTATAAAAACTTTGAGGCAAACACCCAACTTTCTTTAGCCCAAAGTTATACAAATTTAACCCAAGAATTATTAATTTTGCCGTAAAATACAACGAATTCGGCTTGAAATCATTTTTTTTTAAATTTTTAAAAACCTTGAGCGAATTGCTATGTTTTTTTAGTCCAAATTCATATGATCTTACAGCAGGAATCTTTAAATTTGCCATAATAAATAATGATTTTTGTTCAAACTCATCAAGAGTTTATTTTAAAATTATACGCTTTAAAAAAAAATCACCATTATTATTGTCCTAATATAAAGGGCTTTTGTTATAAAACCAGCAAGTGTTCAATCTAAAATCTTATGATTACACTGTATTCTTGTTTTAAAATATTGCGTTCTCGAGTGAAAGAAGTATCTTTTTTCTTTAAATCGAAGACGGACTTGTGCCGAAATAATACGATCTTGGTGCAAACTCCCTGCAGTAGCTTTTAAAAAGAAGTAGTTCGTATTAAATTCTTAAAATGGACAAAATTTAAATTTTAAAATAATTAAATTATTTTTTGCCTCAGAATAGTGAAACTCCTTAACATAAATCCATCGCTGGTTTTCAAATGATGTCAGATTAAATTATAATGTGCAAAGGTTAAATTCTAATTAAAAATTAAAATTTAAATATCCATAACAATCTCTTGTAGCTTCCTATACTATCCTTGAGAGAAGACTTGCACGAACCTTAAAAAAAACAAATATATTCATAAAAACTTCTTTATATAATATTTAAAACATATAAGATATGAAATATTGCTATTATTAAACAAATAATAGTGATATTGGTGATTAAGGTACAAATAATCACATCAGTACAAAAATAATGAAATAATAATGATGTAAGACTAACCACAAAGGATAAGTACCTATGTGCTACTAGCAAAACCATGCATGTCTTATAAAAATCAGCACTTAGCCAGGCCACTAAATATTCCTTGATCGTTGCATATAAGCCAGAGATTTTCCTTACAGACGCTCCCGATGGTTTCCTTAAGCCAAATGACTATCTTTGGCATCTTAAGTTACATCTAAAAATATACAAAAATCATCTATAAGGTTCGCACACAAAATGTTTTTGAAATCCAGGTGTTTTGCAGTGCAATTTTTAACCATTTTCCAGATTAAATTTAAATATCCAACACACCCCCTGGCTAAAGTATGATGGTTCTAGTTGCCCCTATCTGTATAGCATTCACGCCAAATCGCGTTTTTTCAACTCTTGTAGTTTGCGAGATATTCGTATTGAAACTTTTCAAATTGACGCCCTGTATTATTTGGCTGCTTTTAGTTTAAAAACAACAGACCTTAAAATAAACGATATCTACTAATATCAAATAGCTAACGCATTTGAGCGTAGTAAATGAATTTTCACGTAAATATCCTCCCGACATTGATACAAAAGAATGGATTTGGTCATGCGGATGTAGGTAGGAAGAAGCTTCGAGATGAAAGAAAAGGCACGCCATGACGCATAACGCCACCACAATAAATGCCGAAATAGTTATTGTTTTCAAATGTCTGTAGGTATTATAGGTGCTAAGAAGAAACAGGTATCTTAAGGTTGCGGAATTAAAATAATGTGCATGTGCCGGCGTTTATGGCAGTATTGTCCTTTGTCTGCATTCATGTCTAATTATTACATTTTCCAGCGATAAACTCACTCGAAAACGAATTAACCTACGGTATATCAATTTAGGTGTTTACCTCGAAATGTTTCTAGCCTGTGGCTTAAACGCCACTTTTCAAGTAGCCTCTCAAAATCCAAATCCTAACCCAAACTAGCCCAATTCACTCATCCTAGCCTAGGGCTAAATGCAGAACCAGAACAGACAACAGAACACACAAATTATGGAGGTTTAAATCGATACTATCGACGCGGACACACTGGACCTGCGTAAACAACGCCGACCTAGACTGGATGATGCAACATGCAATCGTGCTGGCAAGCGAGTTTTCGGTTAACCTCGGGTGTCCACGAGCTCAGACATGGCGGAGGGCGGGGATCATGTTGGTAGAGGATGTCAACCGAACGCTTTGAGGCCTTCAGTCGTATGAATAAAGTGTAGCAAATGCTTTTACTCTACCACCGTCTCTTTTTGCTGCATTAAAGCTGAATATGTTTATCTCAAAAAACTTAAGCAAAAGCATTTGCTTCTCTTTTATTCATATGAGCCCTTGTGTCAAAGACTTATGATTTTGAGAAAGTGTAAACTGGAGACAAAGCCAATGAAGTTCTCTCAAAAGCATTTAAAGTCAAAAGAATGAATGACTTTGAGTTAAGAGCAAAGTATTTGGAAGGAAGGAATTTTCTTTGCTAGAAGAGGAAAATAAATAAAAGCATCATTCTTTTGTCTCCAATCGGATATTTTTATCTATGTACTCTCACGGCTAGCAACCATCCGAATGTTTTTGTGCTACCCTATAGAACTAGCCCTGTTGCGTCTACGTAGGAGTCATCGTCGGCCGCGAAGATTCAGAAACTCTGGAATTCTCTCGATGCCCTGGTCGAGAATAATATAGAATGGTCTCGCTTCTTCCGGAGTATTCGTGATATATTTTAGATTGTATATAAATAGCAGACAGAAAGCGTGTTGAGTTAGAACGTAGAAGGCAAGCGAATCGGGAAGAGAATGAACGTAGAAGACAAGCAAATCAGGACCGGCTCCAGAAAATTCTACAAGACCAAGAAGATACAAGGCAAATAGAACAGGATCAGCTTCAGAAATGGATGCTGGATGTAATTGTAGGCGAGCAAGGAAAACTACAGGAAATATTAGAAGGACAAAATGAGAAATTTGAAAAGGAAGTACCTAAACAATATACAAGAGGAAGTTGGAAATGTACAAAAAGAAGTAGGAAACGTACAGAAAGAAATGAAGTGTCTACAAGCGGGTATTCGCCACAGGACAGCATATTAAACCTCCACCATTGACGGTGAAACATCATGGACAATGTACAAAAGACAGTTTGCAATCGCTGCTGTTGCCAACGGTTGGAATAACGAAGAAATGGCTACGTCACTAGTGGCAGCGCTTCGTGAACCTACTCTGGAACTACTACAGATCATTCCCATCAACCAACAGAGGAAACATGGCATAATTGTAGCTCCATCCAGAGATGCTAGAAGTCAAATCAGCAAAACTTCAATTAGTCAACATTGCGGGGCGGGTGCTGGCTAAAGAAGATAAAGTCCCCAGGATCGTCTCCATAAAAAGCCTAGGAAAAAAACGCTAATAATTAAAGGCCTTTTACACGATCATATCAGTTGTCAGTTCAGTCTCAGTCAAAAATGGGTCTGTCCATCCCGTCATTTCTCCATCTCCGCTTGTGTTTCCTTTCAGTTTTTATGTTTTTACACGTAGGAAAAGCGGACAATTACGATGGCACACCGACTAAAGTGGTGGCGGCATGTACTGTCAGAATAAGCGGAAATACCGAGCAGATAATTTTTGGGAAATTGGAGAAGGATTTTGCAGGCTGCATCGGACTTATCCAACATCATGATTTATCTTGCAAATACCTCGTAGGCAAAGCACTAGTCAAAACCGATGGCGAAATAAATACCGATAAGGATAGTAAATATTTCATCCAATTCCATCAAAATCAATAAGGTAGATGAAATAGCCACTTGCGAGCCGGTACAATGGGTATAACCTGTTGCGAAACGCGGTCAGAAATAACACCCTCAACATCACCTAAGGAAGTCCTAGAACATTTCCAGAAGTCGTGGCATCATCTGTCTTCCGAAGGACTGAAGAAAGCTACACAATTTATCAAAGAGCAGGGCACAGCCTTTGAAAGGAAAAATAGCAATACTGGAAGAACGACCATCATAAAACTAAAATCGACACTGGGAGTGTTCATAACATACAACAGTATCCTCGGAGGTTACCAGTGACGAAGCTGCAAGAGGTTGCCACACTAGTGGATAAAATGCTTGACGATGGAATTATTGAAGAGTCACCAAGCCCATGGTCGTCTCCTGCCGTCCTAGTCACCAAAAGCGATGGAACTACCAGATTCTGCGTAGACTACAGAAGACTCAATGACGATCCCAAAAAAGACAGCTATCCAGTTCCCAGAATTGATGACACGTTGACGGCACTAGCAGGTTCTCAACACTCGACTTAAAGAGTGGCTACTGGCAAGTAGGCATTGACGAACAAGATGAGAAAAAGACTGCCTTTTCTACCGGAAGTGGTTTATATCAATTTAAAGTTAAGCCCTTCGGACTATGCAATGCCCCTGCTACTTTTGAACGTCCTATGGAAGTTGTTCTACGAGGCCTCACTTGGAAGACATGCCTGGTCTATCTTGATGATATAATGGTAATGGGAAAAACTTTCGAAGAGCACCTACAAAACCTGCATGAAGCTTTAACTAGGATCAAGAATGCTTAGCTCTTACTGTGTCCAAAGAAATATTTTCTTTTCCAACAAAAAGTTAAATTTCTCGGACATGTCGTGTCATCAGAGGGAATCCAAACCGATCAACGAAATATTACACCAAAAGACTGGCCTCGTCCTCGCGACAAACACGAACTGCGACACTTCCTTGGATTATGTAATTATTATAGAAGATTTGTCGAAGGATTTGTAAATCTAGCTGCACCTCTACATAACCTCACAGAAGAACGAGCAAATTATAACTGGGATCATAACTGTGATTCTGCGTTCAGGAAATTAAAAGCGGCTCTATGTTCTAGTGCAATATTGGGATATCTGTAACAAAAGGGTAAGTTTGTATTGAAGACAGACGCAAGCAATACCGGCAACGGAGCAATTCTATCGCAAGTACAATCAGGAGAAGAACGAGTTATCGAATACTACAGTCGAACACTTTCGAAACCTGAAAGAGCTTTCGGCCATAGTACGGTCTATTGAGCATTTCCATCAATATCTGTATGGACAAGAAATTCTAATGTGGACTGATCATGCAGTGCAGCACTTAAATGTCCTTTGGATATGAGACAGCCTGAAGGACAGGTAGCAAGATGGCTTGAAAAGTTTTATCAATATAACTTTAAGGTTAAGCACAGGGCAGGGAGATTGCACAATAATGCAGATGCTTTATCCAGAAGGCCATGCAAGGATAATTGTAAGCCTTGCCAAAAAATAGATCAACGTGAAGGAATTACTCCCGTTAGACAAATGAAGTTTGAGGTTGATCAGCAGTAGACCAGAGAGCAATTTAATAAGATCAGCTTGAAGATAGTGAAATAGCATTACTGCTAAAAGCTAAAGAAGAACATCAACCAAGACCAACCAAGATGGAGAGAGATTTCAACTAAAGAATTTACTTTTAAAACACTGTGGGTTCAGTGGGACCACCAGGGAGGTCGAAAATGGATTTCTTAAACGAGTCTGGGAAGGCGCCGATGGAAAAGTAGTGAAGACACAGTTAGTCGTACCAAGAGGGAAGATATCGGAAGTTCTGGAAGTTCATAATGGAAAATCTCAATCTGGTGCTAATTTTGGAGTGAACAAAACGATTGACAAGATCCACGACAGATTTTACTGGCTCAACTACTGCCGGGATGTGAAATCGTGGTGTCGGCAGTGATCAACCTGTGCCGCAGGTCAAGGGCCCAAAACAAGATCTAGGGGAAAAATGAAACCGTATAAGGTAGGCCTACCGTTTGAACGTATCGCCATTGACGTAGCTGGCCCCTTTTCAGAAACAAATAATGGTAACAAGTACATTTTAGTGGCAATTGACTACTTCAGTAAATAACCTGAAGTATTTGCGATCCCCAATCTAGAAGGTGTTACCATAGCAGAGATCCTCGTGAATAACCTATTCAGCAGATTTGGTGTTTCGTTAGAGCTGCACACAGATCAAGGACGCAACTTCGAACCCAAGGTTTTCCAGAAAGTCTGTGATTTACTCAACATCCATAAAACACGAACTACAGCCTTACATCCACAATCAGATGGCATGGTTGAGAGGTTTAACAAGACCATTAATTGAAGAACCTTTGTCAAAGGTCGTAGATAAAGATCAGAAGGATTGAGACCAACACATACTATTATTTTTGAGCCTATAGATCAGCAGTCCATGGCACAACAGGACTAACACCAGTCATGGTTTTATTTGGAAGAGAACTCCGTATACCCGGTGACCTATTATTCGGAACGCCAGACAACCAGGATATAGAAATTCAAGACTACGCGGACTCCCTTAAGGAAAAGTTACTATACATCCATGAGTCAGTCAGAAAACATGGAAACGAATGAAGACATCAGGATATGATCTCAAAGCTAATTCTATGAGATTTCAGATGAATGATAAAATCTGGTTATATAATCCGCAAAGGAAGAAAGGAAGATCTCCCAAGCTAACGCTAGTATGGGAAGGTCCCTATATAGAGTGGCCTCGCTTCTTCCGGAGTATTCGTGATAGATTTTAGATTGTATATAAATAGCAGGCTGCAGGCATGCAGAAAGCGTGTTGAGTTAGTTAATCATTGAGTGTTGAATTGTAAAGAGCTATCAGTTGTAAAGTTATGAGTAGTTTAGTGTGTTTAATTGTATACACTGATTAAGAATAAAGAGATTATTAATGTAAAATAGTAAAAGTTGTAATTTCATCAGAACCCACGGCAAAAACAGAACAGTACCTATCTTACCTTGGAATTGATTGCCTTTGGCTCCACAAATGATTAAACTTGGCTTGAATTGTTGTAGAGCCTCTTCGGCCATTAGGGTCACTAAACTTGCACTTGTGCAGTTTACATCCTGGAGCCTGGGCCGAAGAGGCTCTACAACAATTCAAGCCAAGTTTAATCATTTGTGGAGCCAAAGGCAATCAAATCCAAGGTAAAAATGAATCCTCCACAACAATATAGAACATATTTACAGTACCTATCTTGTTTGAATGATTATCAAATATTTTAAACTTTGGACAATTAGTGTTAAGTTTATGTTGCCCCATTTTTGTGTAACGCCCTGTATTATTGAAAATATTTAGAATATGCACTTCCGACCATTAAGACACTTTTTCCTCTATAATAACCAATGAAATGTCAAAAAGCAACACACAAATGGCAATCCTGTATAACTGATAATACAGTGTAACTTCAACAAAGCAATATAAAAGCAAATAAAATTTAATAAAACGACTTGAATACGTCGGACTTCGGTCCCGCGGTACTTCTCGCATGCTAAACAAGCGCTCTACCTCTGAGCTACATTCTTATTGAAATTCGTGTCAAAAATGAATAGATATAGGTATACAGACCAGCATAGTTTTCACTTTTTAGATATATTATGGTTATAGTCACATAGTCTTTAATATGCTTAGTTGAGCCAGATTGCTCGGTTTTCTAGCAATAAAATATTATCGAGTCACGTGTATCAAAATTCGAAATCGCGAAGTTTTAATCCAACGAAATATATGTATATATATATACAGCGTGTGCGTGGATTTGCTTGCCAAATGGAAAACTTCTTTATTATCAATTTTTCGAAAAAAAGTTATTCTTTATAAAAAGTTTTGCTTTCAAAATTATTAAGATTAGCATAAGCATTTCTTTTTAATGTTGTACAGGGTGTCTCAAAAAACGAAAAACTTTAATTCTAAATGTGAAAAACCTTATACCAGTATTTATTACCCGGCAAATTGAAAAGATGGAAAAGCGCATTAAATCGTCAACTAATTTGTAGTATACAGGGCAATGATAAAGTGTTTTTTTAATAGTTACTTAACATTTTTGATAAACAATATGGATAAATACCATCGCAATATTTATTATTAAGCCATCAATGTACTATTTGCAGGTTTATTTAGTATACAGAGTGATTAAAATATTTAGATAATTTACAACCTAATTGAAAATTTATTAAACAATCATATAAATATATTTACACATAACAAGTTTTTTAATCACTAGTAATTACACAGTAAACACCAACAAGAATAATTAGAAGATTAAATTTGAATACGCCCCCCACGTTGTTCAGAACAACAATAAATTATTTTTTGATTAAGTAAAGTTTTAAATTTTATTTTAAATAAAGCCTAATAATTATAAATTAAACTTTTACCTGTAAATAATTAAGTGTTAAGGTAAAAACCTGTAAAGACACATTTCACAAATTGACATATGTCAATAAAACTTTTCTAGTTTGTATTTTTTCCTCTAACAATGAGTTTAACTGATCAAGAAAAAGTCGAGATTGTTTTAATAGTTGGAAATAATTATCGCACAAATAGAGAAGCAGCCGAAGAATTTAACAATAATCACCCGGAAAGACCAACACCAATGATCCATCAAACAATCAGTAATGTTATGAGTAAATTCAAACGGTGCTCTCCAAACTTTTTTCGGAGAAGAGAAAACCAAAGTCAAAATAATCTTCCTCGCTTATACGATGAAAATGATGAACTTATTGTTTTGCTCTACATCAACGAATTCCCTACAACTAGTTTAAGGCAAATGTCTCGAGATTTGGACTTAAAAATCTACTTCATTAGAATGGTTCTAAAAAACCATAAAATTAAACCTTTTAAGCCAAAATTTACCCATACATTATTACCAGGGGACTCGGAATTGAGACTAGATTTTTCTGCGTGGTTATTAGGCGTTATGGAGGACGATCGCCGTTTACCTTTTAAAATAATTTTTTCAGATGAAGCTGTTTTTACGACCAACGGTATCGTAAGCTCTCAAAACTCCCGTTATTGGTCAGTGGATAACCCTCATTGGGTTATACAGAGCCGAAACCAATATTCTGAAAAAGTAAATGTGTGGTGTGGTATAGTCGGGGACCGATTGTTGGGACCAATATTTTTTGATGAAAATGTAAACGGCAGGTGTTTCTAAATTTTCAAGAAAATGATTTTAGTGATATCCTGGATGACGTACCTTTGGCCGATAGACGAAACTTATTGTTTCAGCTAGATGGGGCTCCCGGACATTTTGCATCGCAAGTTAGACAATGGCTGAACAGAAATTTTGCTAATAGGTGGATAGGAAGAGGTACAGATCAAGATTTGCGTTTTTATCACTGGCCAGCGAGGTCCCCGGATCTCACCCCACTGAATTATTTTTTGTGGGGTGTCCTCAAAGAAATGGTATATAAACGGCGGCCCCGAGACAGAGAACACCTCAAAAGACGTATAATTCATGAATGTGCCGGGCTACGGGGATATCAACTATCGAATGCCGTCAGAAGTTTTAGAAATAAAATTATTAGGTGTATGATGAACAACGGGGGGCTTATTGAAATTTAATATTTTATGTATATTTGTTCGTGTTTACTGTGTAATTACAAGTAATTGAAAAACTTGTTATGTGTAAATATGTTTATATGATTGTTTAATAAATTTTCAATTAGGTTGTAAATTATCTAAATATTTTGATCACTCTGTATACTAAATTAACCTGCAAATAGTACATCGATGGCTTAATAATAAATATTGCGATGGTATTTATCCATATTGTTTATCAGAAATGTTAAGTAACTATTCAAAAAAAACTTTATCATTGCCCTGTATACTACAAATTAGTTGACGATTTAATGCGCTTTTCGCTCTTTACAATTTGCCGGGTAATAGATACTGGTATAAAGTTTTTTCACATTTATAATTAAAGTTTTTCGTTTTTTGAGACACCCTGTACAACATTAAAAATAAATTCTTATGCCAATCTTAATAATCTTGAAAGCAAAACTTTTTATAAAGAATAACTTTTTTTTGAAAAATTGATAATAAAGAAGTTTTCCATTTGGCAAGCA
>JAEQML010079217.1:0-12083 GCA_016904865.1 Pissodes strobi | reverse complement strand
GAACAACTTAAAAAACAAGTAACGGAAACGAAGTTCAAGGATACGAACAGTATCGACCCTCTTATTACTTTCTCGTTGGTATCGATTAGTAGCAATTAGTAATACTGATTTAAGAATGCAGCCAGTCTGGAAACAATAGAAAATATCACAAATTCTAGAAAAATGTATTTTTATTTATTATTTATTGCTGTCATGTAGGTAAATATAATTAATAATGAAGTGGACATAATAATCATTAATAATTATGGCTAAAACGAATAAGTGCTGTTGGTAATTATAAAAAATCATTGTATGATTATGGGATGTTTTCGAATAATGAATAAATAATACAAACTACTTTCGACCTTAGGCTTTTTTTCCTAAAATTATTTAAAGAAAAAAAAAAATGTGTAATAGGGAATATACAGGATGCACAAAAGAAGAGAATCGTAAAATAATAAGTCAATACAGACAAAAATCATACACTCCAAGGACCGTAGTTTCCAGTCGCATAATGCGTTTGTTAACATGGCAGGTTATTTATCGCCTTTAAAAGTGAATTTGAGAATTAGGAATCACGGTATCCTGTACGGTTTTCTGGTCGATGGGAACAAACTTTTAAATCTACTTTTCTGAACGGGCGTTGAACAGGTAGTTGTAGTGGTCAAAAAATGATCATATACTTGATCACCATCAATTAAAATGAATTTTCACTTACTATTCCGCTACTTAAATTATAGATTAAGTTTCAAAATCATGGTGTCAAAAGCACGCGAAAGGTCAAAATTAATACACAGAGTCCTGTTTCTTCCGTCCAAGTTATGCATTATAAATTTGATTAAATCTATTAAGGCAAGTTCTGTTGAACGTCCCTCCCGAAACCCATATTGAGATGAATTTATTATTTTGTTTATACCAATAAAATGTTTTAAATTGTGGCAAAATGCGTTTTCATAAACCTAAAGAGAATACAGAGAGCAAGGAAATGCCACGATAATTAGAAATTTGTTCCACTGATCCTTTTTTATGTATAGGAACAATTATTATAGATTGTTTTAATAAGGTAGGAAATAAACCAACAACAAATGATTTATTTATCAATGTCGCCAGCGGAATCTTCAAATGCTCTATTACATGACCCAACAGTAAACAAGGAATATCATCAAATCCTTTAGAATTTTTTCTCGAAACTTTTTTTAGAGGGAGGCTTAGTTCAAAGTTTCTCTGCAAGCGACGTCACTATTTTATTAATAAAGTTTATGTGAGCGGAGTTGTCTTTTATTTAAGTATTTGTTCTGATATTTATAAGGTTAAGTTTTTTAAGTTTATCACAAATTGCTAAGGCACTCTCACTACTTTTTAAAACTCCCCAAAAACTATCCCTTTACTGGAAGTTCTGATACATAAATTCGACTCTCTCTATACTTTTAGTAGCCCCCGAATGCCGTATACCTGTGCATACGTTTATCCAGGTTAGGTAAGGACCTGACAACCTTATACCTGTGCATAAGTGTTCTCAGTTATGGGGGTTGTGGGGTAGAACAGCTAGAAGTGGACGTACCTGTGTATTGCCCCGCAACTAGACTGAGCGGTTTGAGAGATCCGAAAGCCTGATTAACTTGGCGTTTACCTGCGTATTTATATGTTACAAAATGCTGATAACTGCATCATTAAGGATTAAAGTCGCTCTCGTCGATCGCTCAAGTTGTTTATAATTAACAGTGAATGTTTATATAACATTTTTTAAGTTCAAGTTTAAATTTACGACAGAGTGATATTTAATTAATGCTTTTAAGTAGTTCACACATTCCCCCTCCCTGATAACGTTGGTCCCCAACGTTTTAACCTGACTTATTTGCTTTAAAAGAGAGAAAACCGACCTCAATTCGAGAAGACGTACTGTATTGCACCTAATTTTATTATAATTTAATATATATTTCGTCAGTTGACCTGTTCTGGCTTAGATCCACCCATTTCCGTTTCGTGTAGTCGTAAGTTCTTGCGTGGTTTGCCTCACTCTTTGTGCTAGTTTTAGGTACATGCAACAAAAGAAAAATAGTTGTACAAGTTATATGAACAATGTTATAATCTTATCCTATGTTTTCTTATTTGTGACGTTTTTAGTTGTCTTATTAACAAAATCTTAATTTGTTAAACTCGGCTTTTTGCTAGAGATGTATAATTTCAAAATTTATTTGCTTCTATGGCCAATAACGTTTTACGTTTGTGTTAATAAAGCAACTACGTGACCAACGTATTATTTAAATACGGTTCTGTCTTTAACTTATTACTAATTATATATGATAAAAGCCCTATCAATTTGATTTCTTTAAGCTTATTGATCTATTATACCTTATATCTAGTGCAAACCTATCCGTTTTGAGAACATTGCATTTCTTTTTATTTTTAAAACTAGGTTTTTATGTCTATGAACAATAAATTGCCTTTCATATGATATCTCCTCTATTAAGATGCGTCCATCCCAACAGAGGTGACATTAATTCATTGTCTTTATATCGGTTAGTTTTTTGGGAAAAGGTTTGTTAATGGGGTATATCTATACAGATAATGAATTTTTTCATTCGGCATTAAAAATCAACTTATTGCGGCTCTGTCTAAAAATAAATTACCTATCCTATATTTAAAATATTACGGCATGTTAAACTTATTCAAATGCCGGTCTTGTCTATATTCTATTTAACCATTGTTCTTTAATTCTTATTTTTAAATCAATTATTTACAAATTTATCAAAATTATATAGTATATTAACTTTCCCGTCTATGTATAAAATATTTGCTAACATCATTATAACAGTTTATTGACTTAGTTATATTTCTTGACCTATTAAAAACTTGCTGATATTAGTATATCAAATGACTCAATTTATTTTACTTGCTGGCTTAATTCAACATGCTAGTTTTAGAAATTATGCAACATATCATATTTATGACTTTACGAATCTTATTATTTGTACGTGTTAATGCGATCTGGTGATATTTTATAATAATTACATTTCTGTTATTACAGTAAACATGATGTAAATTAACGTAATTAATGAAAACTATACGTTACGCTTTTAGCTGTTTCTCATAGATGGCGACTGGATACTGGATATGCCATCTTTGTTTGCAGATTCCTGCGCTGTCGGCTGTCGGACGTTTTCTTTAAGTAGTTTGCTTTTGTGTTGCGGACTGCTTGTTTACACAAAGCCTGGTAGATGGTGCTCGTAGTGGTCTTCTTTTACAATGCTGTATATCGACATATTGTGCTATCGTAGTCTCGTAGTGGGTTCTTTGTTCCTTGAAAGGCGTGGTAAAATGGCGTCGACTTGATTTTCTTGCTTTTCCGTGTGTTGGCATTCGATGAGCTAAATAATACAATTAAATATAAGTATCGTGAATGGTGATAATTGTACTGACAAATGTGCCTCTTTTTGGGCGACTTGTACTACTCAAATTCGACATTGGCATAGGCACGAGATTTTTGGCAATATTGGCAAGATTTGATCTGGAATAAACTCTTAAGGTTTGTTATTTTTTTAAATTATTTATTAAATTATCTAATTCGTTGTCTACTGCTGCAGGTATTTCATCCATATATTATAGTTTAATATATTTTTTTTTATCTTCTAGGAATCCCTAGTAGAAGAACGGGGCAACTTCTGAAGTTCTACTAGTGATTCTTCGAATGGCTAAGTCCTGTATGGACTAGACTGGTGCTTTCCAATCGCTCCTGATTGGTCCTGGATTGGGATCCATGCAGCATGTTCTCAAGGTAAGGTTATATATACATTATTTACAATTATTTCTTACTGTTTTTCTATACACTTCTTGGTATCGCTTACATATACATTTTCCCATATATTTATTTTATTCTATGCTTCTTATATTTACTTTCCATATATTAAGTTTTTCTTACTTAAGGTTTACTTTAAATGTATATTGGCACGCTATGTATATCTATGCTAGCTTTATGTAATCAATATAGGGCATTGTAACAATGTTATGCTATGTATCTATGATTCATTACGTGGCTATAATGCAAATTGTGTAGGACAGAGAAACATTATATTATTATTTATATATCCACGTATGCTCTCACACATTATATAAACATCTTTTGTTTGTATATTTCTCCATTATTTCACTTTATTAGCTTTACATAAACACCTTTTGCTTATATATTTCCTCACTATGTACGCTTCTTCTTTTCTCAAAAACATCTTCTATATTTCTTCTCACTTTACATAAACAACTTTTTAACTTTATGTATGCTCCTTCTATATTCTTCATGCCTTACATAAACATTTCTTGCTTATGTAACATTTCACCTGGGTACTTTGCCCTTGAGCTTCTCGGGTACCAAAATATTTGCTCGACTTCCTTGAACGTCAGACTTCAGTCCCTATATGCTCAACTTTCCGATGCCTAAATCCTTTGCTGTGACTTTCTCGTTTAGATACTCAGTCGTTGCAGTCTTATTTAGGACGGAGAACATTTTACTTTATAATACTTCCTCGTATACACATATATTTTTTCTGTATATACTCTCAATACACAATTTTAATGGCAACTCACATTTACTTGTGCTTTACTGTATATATCTTTACATTTGCTTCACCTATTTAATTTGCATACATAGTTTACTACTCTTCTCGCTAATATTCGCCTAATTCATTCTTCTAGCTTCATTTTTCTCCATAAACCCTTCAATGTCATATTATATTATATAATGTTTATTATTCTATATTCAGTTTATTAGCATCCTAAGTGTTTTTATTTATATATTTATCTTATTAACACTCGAGCTTATATTATGCTATGTTTCACTATATATTTTCCTTATTTATATTTTAACCTCCTAAGTGCCTTGTATATATCATTTTCTATGAGCACTTGGGTTTTATATTTACACAATTTACATTTTGAAGCTTCGGGTCTCTCCTAGTTTTTGTTTTTTGTCTTAGTTGCTTAAATTCTTCTTTTACTTGAGTACTTGTTCCATATAATTATATTTTTCCTATCTTCGTCCTCTTCAGTACTTTCTCCTGCTTGCTCCATGGTTTTCTTTAGTTTCTCCTATACAAATCTGTTGTATTGCTCCATTTTGATGTCTGCTCCATATAATTAACTATATTTGTGTTTTCGGTATTGACTTGCACCTTCGCCAAAAATAAAGCAGGTCCCACAACGTAGTTACCTTCTTTCTTTCTTTGTTCCAGGTATGAACATGGACCCCTAGATGGCGCTTGTGATGTCGATCGCACGTACTTCGGCGAGCGTCCGTGGATGCAGCACGTGTCCGTACTCTGTCTTTGGTAACGCCGACCGCCCGTAGATGACAGCACTTGGCCGTAACTCGGCGCGTGATTCGAACCAATATGTGCTTATTATATGTATAGATTTTATGCAATAGCTAAAGAAGCCTAGCCTAGCCTGCATTTATTAAATATATAATTACTTAATGATTTTGATGTTTAATTTAAGTTATTACTGTTGTTGTGACGTAGAATCAATAAGATGGCGGCACTAGGCCTAATTAACACTAAATTGCTTGGCGTCACGATTTTAGATGTGACGCAGATGAATTATGAGTGTCACGACGCTCAAATTAAATTATTATTAAATTATTTTAAAGTTTTTTGGAATAGTGACGTCACTGTTTATTTAATAAAGTTTATGGTGAGCGGGTTGTCTTTTGTTCAGGTATTTGTTCTGATATTTATTTATAAGGTAAGTTTAAGTTTATCACAAATTGCTAAGGCACTTTCACTACTTTTTAAAACTCCCCAAAAACTATCCCTTTACCGGAAGTTCTGATACTTTACAAATTCGACTCTCTCTTATACTTTTACTGGCCCCTAAATGCCGTATACCTGTGCATACGTTCATCCAGGTTAGGTATGGGGGTTGTGGGATAGAACAGCTAGGAGTGGACGTACCTGTATACTGCCCCGCAACTAGACTGACCGGTTTGAGAGACCCGAAAGCCTGAATAACTTGGCGTTTGCCTGCGTATTTATCTGTTACAAAATACTGATGGCTGCATCATTAGGGATTAAAGTCGCTCCCGTCGATCGCTAAAGTTGTTTATAATTAACAGTGAATGTTTATATAACATTTTTCAAGTTCAAGTTTAAACTTACGACAGGGTGATATTTAATTAATGCTTTTAAGTAGTTCACAATAGTACCAACTTCATCAGGCAATACATGAAATAAATTCATTTTTTGAGACGCCAATATAGCATTAAACCGGGTGGGTTTTGATGTCCTATTCTTATATCCTAACCAAAATCCATACACCTCTTTCCTATATCCTCCCCTTGAGGAAGGCAACGGGAAACCACCTTAAGTATTTTCTTTTCCCCTAGTACGACATCATGGATATGTTCTTATTAAATGAGTCCGGAGTTTTAGGCTCCCCGATCGAATCTCCGGGGGGGCGCAAATAACAATGGATACATGAGTAATAAAAAACTGCAAACAAACCAAATTAAGAGAATATGCATATGGAATGTGAAGAAAATGGCTCGAGCTGGTAAAATTCAGAATGCGCTGTTGTAAATGAGAAGATTGATATAGAGATCATGGGAGTGAGTGAGATGAGATGGCCCGGCTCCGGCTGCTGCGACATGGAGCGTTATAGAGTGTATTATTCTGGAACAACTGATGGAACGTTCGAGCACGGAGTGGAATTGATTATAAGAAAGGATGTTGCTAGACACGTCACTAATTTTGTCCCTATGAACGAAAGAGTCATGCTCCTACAATTGAATACGTCACCAGTGAACACCAACATAATACCGGTCTATGCACCTACCACTGATCACAGTGAGGAGGAAGAAGAACAATTTACTCTCAGATTAAAGATCTTATAAACAAACTCCCTAAACAAGAAATCCTTATCTTAATGGGTGACTTCAATGCCAAAATAGGCAAGGGAAGGGAAGGGAAACACATTGGACCTCACGGGCTTGGCGTTAGAAACGTAAGGGGGGAAACTCTCAGTGTATTTGCATCCGAATATGACTTAGTAATAACAAACACCTTCATGAGTTACCTGACAGACCACTATACACCTGGACTCCCAGAGACGACGGAAAAGACCATATTATCCGAAACCAGATAGATTATATCTTAATAAATCGAAGATATAGAAACAGCTTCACAAGCGTGAAAACATACCCGGATGCAGACATACAGTCGAACCACAATTCACTGGTCGGAGAATATAGGACAAAATTTAAGATTATACATAAAACAAAATAACCAAAATATAATCTTATGAAACTTAAGAACGACCCAGTAAGGAACCAAGTAAAGAAGGACATCAACGACAAATGCAGATTGAGTGCAGAGGAGACTGATAACACAGAAGAACAAATAATGATACTTGCTGAAACAACAACTAATGCCAAAGATAGGTACCTGAAAAATGATGGAGCGAAACATAAATCATGGAGGCCAAAACAAAAAGAATTGGATGAGAAATGCCAAGAAATAGAAGTTTTGCAAACCAGATTCGATGAGTTCAATGTACATAGGAAGGTGAGATAAGTTACAGGAAAGTTCAAAGAGAAAAATGTGGGAAAAACTTGCAGGAGAGTTGATTGTGGATAGAGAAGATATTAAAGTAACTTGAAAGAAGTATATAGAACAGTTGTTTTTTGATAAGAGAGGAGAGCCACCCCACCATTCAGGCAGAGTCCGGACCTAATATCATGAGAGAGGAAGTTAGAGCTGCCATTAATACCTACTCTAAGGGAAGAAAATGCTCCAGGGCCGGATAGAGTACATTCGGAATTCCTCAGGCTTCTTGACGACGAGTCCATCACATTCCTGACTGGCATTTTTAATAACATCTACAATACTGGAAACATGCCAAAAGAATGGCTTATCTCTGAATTTATAATGTTACCAACGAAACAGGGAGCCAAAGCATGTGGTGACTACAGAACAATTAGTCTCATGAGTCACATGCTAAAGCTGTTACTCAAAACCATTCATCGAAGAATCTATAGGATCTGCGAGGAAAGAGTGTCACATACACAATTTGGATTTATGAAGGGCATGGGTCCAAGAGATGCACTTTTCTGTTTCAAATATTGTTCCAGTGCTGTAGGGATATGAACTGTGATATTTTTGCCTGTTTTATAGACTACCAGAAGGCGTTCGATAGAGTAAAACACGAAAAGATGATAGACGTCTTGATGAATACGGTGATGGATGATAAAGATCTAAGGATCATCCGAAACCTTTACTGGAATCAATCAGCTACTATTAAAATTAATATGGAAGAGCAAACCCACACTGTAAACATTCTTCGAGGAGTTAGGTAGGGCTGTATCCTGTCGCCGCTCATATTTAATCTCTACTCGGAGGAGATCTTTAAAGACGCCCTTTTGCTGAATGGAGAACGAATGAGCAACATCTGGTACGCATATGATACTGTGGTTCTCACTGATAACATGAACAACTTACAAGAACTAATGAACAAAATAGCAGAAACTATGGGTTAGAAATTAGTATTATAGTAAAACCAAATTCATGATACTCTGTAGAAAAACTGGGGGAAGATACGGCTTAACGATGAACAACACACCAGTAGACAGAGTAACACAGTTCACATATCTGGTGATCAATGATGATTTGGACCACTCACAGGAGATCAGGTGTAGAATAGAGAAAGCAAGGGCCGCCTTCAACCAAATGGCTAAACTGTTTAAAAGTCACAACCTCAACATCGACATCAAAATCAGACTCCTCCGATGCTATATTTTCTCGATTCTTTTCTATGGGATGGAGTCATGGACATTAACCGAGGCAACACAAAGAAGACTCGAAGTCTTCGAAATGTGGCTCTACAGGAGGATGCCGAGAATATGGGTGGACCGATTGACCAACAAGGCAGTGATGGAGAGAATGAAGAAGGACTTGGAAGTAATGAACACTATCAAGAGGAGAAAGCTTGAGTACCTCGGACATATTATGAGGAACGAAAGCAAATATCACCTTTTAAAGTCCGTTCTTTCAAGGAAAAGTTTATGGCAGAAGACAACCAGGAAAAAGGAGAATATCATGGCTTAAAAACTTAAGAACATGGTTCTCAAAAACTTCTACCGAACTATTTAGAGCAACCGTAAACAAAGTCATCATATCCGGGATGATCGCCAATATTCGGAACGAAGAGGCACTTGTAGAAGAAGAAGAATGTAGCATTCTTTGCGTGGTAATATTCATTTAGCTGTGGATGATTCTGTGGTATTAATTTTGTAGGAACATCCAGGAAAAAAGTATTAAAAGCTTCCTAACAGATTTATCTAAGCCAATGATAGTATCGCCATCCTTAAGTTTATTAGGCAACGAGTTTAAACCTTTATTGGAGGTCTCACTTGTTATTATACTTCAAACCGCAGATATTTACTATCTGATGCTAATATTTTGTTATTAAAATAATGTCTTTTAACGTCGTAGGTACCTTTTTGTGTATTTTTTTCAATTCAGAGTAAGTATTATATAACAAGGGACAATTTGAGTTTTTTTAGGTTTTATAAATATTACGAAGAAGTTGACCCCAGTTTTTAATTTCTGGTGTAATCCAACCGCGTTATTTTGATGCGGTTCTTTATTTTTTTATGATAATACTCTTCTGGAAAACACAAGTCAACTTTCATTGAAAATCTTTTGAAAAAAGAAGCAAACATTTCATCCGCATCTGTCCGTGTTCAAAACAAGCATTCCAATTTTCACCCGCCAACGCAAAGTATCAATAAAATATCAGATCAGAGAGATCACAAAAAACAGTATCACAGGCAAGTTCAGGAAAATTTAAATTTGTACTAAAAATATTGTCAATGATAGAACCTCGTTGACCTTGCACTCTCGTAAAGCCTTCTAAACAAAGTGAATAACCAAATGCGGAAAACAAGTGCAATACATTTTTTGAGTCAATATTTAAATTATTGGAGTCAAAATGAATATTAAAATCACCACATACAAATAACCTTGCAGAAGCAAAATGTTATGTAGACATAATTCGATCTAGTATCCTATTAAAATCAACAATATCGCCACTGCTAATTGAATTTTTTTTTGAAACAACATCAGCATTTTATATAATTGAAAAGCTTTTTAAAAATCTTTTGCCTACAAGAAAACCAAGCACCATAGGAAATGGCGATAACAGATTTATGTAGCTGTAGCTCCCTCAAAATGCACATTCAACAAGCGCCGGTAAACCAAGTCTCTGTCGAACATACAATATGTGGAAAGTTCAATGACTCTAATAAAATATAGCGTTCCGTCAATTTAGTTCTAGCACTTCTAATATTCAAATGGCAAATCACGATTTTGTCATCTTTACCGAAAGGAACCTCACGAGTTGTTAAATTTTCTTCGAAAAAACCTGAACTGCTTAACCACAACTCCCATTGGCCACCTATTGGGGTCATAACACTGGGCGAGCATCATCATGAGAAGTACTTAGACGAAAGGCACAGTTAGTACTCTTGGAGTCCAACTTACTCACTTCAAATTGAAGCTTAGGCCATTGGGTTGTCAGATGTTCAGGAACGTTACTTGTTTACAGCATCGACCGACGTACATCAAAATCTTGGATTCAGGGGCTCTAAATCCATTGCAAGTTATAGGACTACTTGAACTACCCCTAATGACTCTTGAATCAATCTTTTTACTGTTTTGTGCCATGTTAGTGGAATGTTGACTAGGTCCAGAAGATCTAACAGATTCCTGCCTTTTACAATCGATTGTGTCCACAGAGCCCGAAGACTCATTGAGTTCGTCCGTTTCGTTGGAGATTTTAGACAGTCGAAGTGCTTTAGGATCAATTTTCAAGCGCCTCCGTTAAGTTGTTCTTGATAATGACGAGGGGCCAACAAAGTGTTAAAATATAAATGTCATTTTGTAAAATGATTTTGCCTTTTATCATTCAACTTGTATAACAAAATTAGGCCAAAATCTGAGAAAAACATTAAATATTAAACGTGACTCTAGTATTAATAACAAAACTTTGTTCTTTTAATAGAGTACTGATTCACTCAATGCTAAATAACTCGGGCCTTATCAATATTTCATAGCAGTTGTTTTTCACTTGCAATCAATTATAGGATGTTTTATTCTGATAATAATCAGTTTACAGTAAAATCTCCGAAAATAACTTTTTTTTAATTGAAATAATAATCAATTTGTTATAGCACCGATATTTTCAGTGCAACTGCCTAAGAAATAAATATTTACCGAAAATTATTATACAGATTGTGTTCTATTTAAAACTCTGTTTTTAATACGGAAAATTGCAACAACGAATGAATGGACTTCATTCGTGCATCGATGTAGTTGAACAAAATATTTTATTTCGCTACAAGTTAGTATTGTTTGTACAATATAATCGTATTGTGGCGGGTGGCGCGAATTAGGGACCTGGCTAGTAATTAACCTTTATAGGAATTAGTCATTTACATTCACAATAATATTATTTATAATTCTTTAGTTTGTGTATAGACTTAGGAGTAATCATTTCCCAAAATTAGCTTGTTTATTATTTAGTGACTTTGACCTTCCATACAAGACATTAAGGATTTAAGATAAAAAGTTTAGTTGGAAACCATTTGAGACCAGCCGAGGACATTCGGTATTCAAGCTCGTAACATACAAGACATTCTTTGTTAACTTAATTTTAGTAATCGTTTTTAAAAAAGAGTTCCCCGACTTCTTGATCCTAACTGGCGTTGCGAACAGGATAGTGCTCACGCGTTAGTTCGAATCTTAATTCGTTAAAGCACTATTATGAACACGGGTCTATGGATGCAACCTTATTGCGAATCCGTTGATCCAGGTTGAAGAAGAGCAAGAACGCTACGAGTACGCAGAATTCGCTCGAAGAAAGCCACCTACCTGAAGACAACAGACGGCAAGTACTTGATCTATCTGACAGAAAACAGTTTAGTGTTACCAGTGCAGGAGTGAAGCTCGATGGACATCAACTCCTTGATTCTACTATTAAGTAATAACAAAAATTGCTATTTCATGCCAGGTGCTGAAAAACGTTTAGCTACCATTTGTAAGAAAAGAACAATCTTTACT
>JAEQML010079216.1:0-12083 GCA_016904865.1 Pissodes strobi | reverse complement strand
TTAAGTGAGGCCACCGGATAATACGTTCTGTCCAGTGCGCTACAGTGGTGTGGTAAAGGCATTATTTCCACATATACAAAGCTACTCTATGCAATGCCCGAGATTTACAACAAAATTGGTTAGTTTGGGTTTAGTTTTCAATAATCTAACCTGTAACGTGTAACCAAAAAAATCCGATTGTGGAGCACTTACGTCAGAACGAAATTATGAATAAATCCATTTGGCTCTAAATCAAACCGTTTGGATTAGAGAATCCAATCGGAACTGCTTTTCATCTAGTGTAGTTCGTGAGTCACGGTGGCAAATTTTTGAAGCCTATTTAAAGCTCCATTTCTTTTAAATGCACATATTTGTTTAAATCTCTTAGAGAAAAACAACCAGTAGAGCAAAGTGGTCAGTTGAAAACCTGAATGCCACCAAACGATTATATAAGCCAGGGGTTTGTATGCGAACTGTCGCTAAAAGATGTGAAATTCCGTTTTCAACCTTACAAAAAGAATTCAAAAAGAAAAAATTGTCACTCCTATTTTGGGAGGAAAAACTGTTTTCACTAAAGAGCAGGAAGAAATCAGAGGCATAGCATTTGGGTTTATTGAAAAAGGCATAAAACATAGTTTTAACAACGAAATGAAAATGGCAGGTAGGGTTTAAAAAGAGAAATCAAATTGCAGTACGGAAAGCCGAAGCAACCAGTTTAAACATGGTCACTGCCTTCAATAAAAAGGAAGTCGATCATTTCTTCGAACTCTTACAACAGATTATGAAAAAGCACAACTTTTCACCTGAAAACATCTACAATGTTGACGAAACTGAAATTTCCACAGTTCAAGAATCAGGGAAAGTTCTGGCGGCAAAAGGTCAGAAAAGGGTTGGCTAGGTGATAAGCTGGGAAAGGGGTCGCAACATCACACTTGTTTGTGCAATGCAATGAGTGCCATTGGATGTTTTATACCGCCAATATTTATTTTTCCTCGTCAACGACATTGAGTTCTGTTAGGGAAAGATTGTCCTATTGCAGCAAAATATGAATGTTCCAAGAATGGTTGGATAACAGAGGTACTATTCCTCAACTGGCTTCAGAAGTTTGTCGTCCATGCAAAACCATCAGAAAATGCAAAAGTGTTATTGATATTCTACAATTATTGCAGTGATGTCTCTCAGGCAGCCTACGATTTTTGCAGAGCCAATAATATCCCTTCTTCTCCGCACGTCGCATAGGACTCAGCCCTTAGACGTTGCATTCTATGACCCACTCAAATCATATTATAGGAATGAGTGCAATCGTTACATGAAAACCCATGCAGGAGAAAAAATATCTCTATATGAAGATGTCTCACTGTTTGCCTTGCGCAGTGGGTAAAGAAGAGTCAGGCTTCAGAGCAACATGAATCTACTCGATTGACCCTTCTCTTTTAAAGGATGAAGATTTTTTCGCGGCTGATGCTTTAAATGACCCAGAAGCAATAGCAGTCTTTGATGATAGAGTTGAGACTATGGTTAACGAAGATATTTCGTCAGCAGGAATTCCGAAATCTAACCAAGAGGTTGTAAGATGTGCCAGCAATGTTGCGTAGCTGCTGCAATTCCCGTCGAGGCAATTCCTTCGACTTCAAAATCAGCACTTTCTCTCAGTTGTAGTGTTAAAGACCTCCTTCCAAAACCAAAGAAAAATACAACCGAAGGAGGAGACCTAAACAGCACTAGAGTATTCTATCTAACTTCTAAACCACTGAAAGCCTCATTGAAAGAAAAGGAGGAAAAGAAGAAAGCAAAACTGGAGAAGACCAAAGGCGGAACAAATAATATAAAAGGTCTTGATGAAGCGAAGAGAAAAATACTAAATTCGCCCGGGAGAACCAGTAGCGCCAGCACTAAAAAACCAAAGATCATACGCGACACTATCGAAAAGAAATTCAAAACTGAAACGGAAATCAAAAAAAGAAGCGATTCAACATCATGTGACTCTGATATTGAAATGGACGATATCTGCAGTGATTAGAATATATTTTTAGAATAATGAAGAGTGCGAGTTTTTTTTTTTTGCTTTAACTTACACCAGACACATTTTATATGCAAGGACAATAACTGTCAAATGTCATATATAGAGCTTTATGATTCGGAAGATCATCTAAATTAATCCGACTCATTTTCTTCTACATTTTCTGCTGCTATGTTTGCCCTATACCAGTATCGAGTTTTACGCTGTCCTTATCCTCTTCATATTTTGACCTGGATTTGTCTGATTTGTGATGGTATTTTCGATACTGCTTCTGTTGTTGTGATGTTACTTGGGCTTGCAAAGCTCGTCTGTGCACTTGTGTTTTGTTCTGCTTCTTTTTATCCTCGCTTTCAGAAGTTTTTGTTTTATTTTTTACAGTAAAGAAAAGTGAAAGTTTTTTGCTTTAACTATTATCCTTACACTATCTTGTGTAACATCCAAAATATCATCCATCGTAACTTCGTCATGAGGATTAGCTTGAGCTACATAATGCGGGAAATGATCTAAACTAATCGCTGTGATGACTCATTTTCTTCTACGCTTTCTTATCAAGTTCATATCCTTCCCCATCCTATTCGGCAAACGTCACTTCTTCTTCATTAATTATTTCAAATAAAAATTCTTGTCTGAGTGAATCTTCGGATTCTGTCGCGGACCTCTCTGATTTTTCATGTTGTTTTCGATGATCCTTGTATTCTTTGTAATGTTTCTTGTACTTACAAAACTCATGCGCTTGTGTTTTATCTTCTTTCTTTTATCCTCACATTCTGCAAGTTTTTGTTTAATTTTTCTTTTCTTCTTGACACGTTTGTTCTTGTTGTCGTCCATGGAATGCGCAACATTCTTCTCCAGCACCACATTTCAAATGCCTCTATGCGGTCTATCAGCAGCTTTGATGGTCCATGGCTCGGATCCGTACGATAGGGGACACCAAGAGCCATTTTTGTGTTTTTGCTTATCTCTCTGTCTGTCCATATCTTTCCCAGGTTCACCATAGTGCCCGCGATAGTGCTATACGCCTTCTTATCTCCATCTCGCAGCCTCCTGTGTTGGTTATTAAAGACACCAAGTAGATGAACTCGTTAACGGTGTCGATATTTGGAGGCAAATTTTTTAGCTGTACTGCGTTACTTTTATCAATTACCATGAGTTTGGTTTTGTCTATGTTAATTTCTAAACCAAGAATCTTACTTTCGTTAGCTACCCTTTCGAGCATTCTTCGCTATTAGAGTGGTATCGTCCGCGTATCGAGGATTGTTTAGCATTTTACCATTGATCGTAATTCCTCCTTCATCCAAATCTAAGGCGCGTCTTATTATGTATTCGTCATAGGCATTGAACGATCTGGGTGACAATATACACTCCTGGCGCAGTCCTGTTTGCGTTTTGAAAGGATCCGATGCTTTATTACCTAGGATGACAATTGCGTCATTATTCTCATATAAACTCTCATTTCACTCCGCACCTTCCCTAGACTTTTTACGTCTACAGAGACTCAAAAAGAGATTAGAATCATATTCTGGAAAATAAATATAGGTCTTTGCACTTGTGTTTTGTCTTCTTCTTTTTATCCTCGCTTTTCGGAGGTTTTGGTTCATTTTTTTCTTCAATCGCTTCTGTTCCTTATGATGTTAAATTTCTGAGGTATTTTATGGTGTGATTGATTTAAGGGTCTCTGGGAGTGATTGCTCTGCTGGTTTGGTGAGATCGAGAGGATGCCCTTCTTATCAAAACCCTGGTCGATATTCTGCGTCTACAGAGACACAATGAGGGATTATTTACATTCTCCTTGAAGTCATTACCACCGTAGAAAGTTAGTAGATGCCTCTTTCATGGTTTTACATTTTAATATGTATTAGCTAGAAGGTACTCACCTGCATATCAGCTGTTAAGAAAGAAACATGCCGAATACCGTTATTGATGTAGGTAGCCCAAGATATTTAACGCTTACACTATCTTAAGTAGCATCCAAAATATCATCCATCAGAACATCGTCATCAGGATTAGCTAGAGCTTCATAATTTGGAATATTGTATTTGTTGTATTTTTTTCTCCTTCAATTGGTCCTTTTCCTGGTTATGTTCCAGTTCTGAGGTGGTTTGCCTTGGGATTGATTTAAATGGTTCTGAAAGTGATTGTTGTGCTAGTTTGGTGAGGTCGAGATGGTGTTTTGCTTCTGTCGACATCCTAGTCGATATTCTGCGTCTAAAGAGACTCAATAAGGAATTAAGATCATATTCTTGGAAAAAGGATAGGTTACTGTGACATCCGGATTTACATTCCCCTTGAAGTTGAGTTACTGTAACATCCGGATCTACATTCCTCCTGACGTCATTATCGCCGTAGAAGGTAAGTCAATGCCTCTTTTATATTTTAATATATGTTAATTCAGCTCACCTGCGTATCAAATATATCGAATACCGCTATTAATGTGAGTAACACGCCATAGGATCTCCCTTTAGTGTGTGTGCCACTGCCATAAAAAAAAAAAAAAAAAAAAAACTCAAACTGTCCTTATCCTAAAGAAATACATGGAATTTCATGCTTGCATTACCTTGAGCAGCATCCAACATATCATCCATCGTAACTTCATCATCAGATTTAGCTAGAGCTTCATAATTACGAAAATCATCTAAATTAATCTGTTGTGACGACTCATTTTCTTCTATGTTTTCTGCCGCTATGTCTGCGCTATTATTTTGTTTCTTTAGTATTGAGTTCTACGCCTTTCTTATCATATTTGGCAATCTTCGATTTTTCTTCATTAAATATTTCACTTACATATTTTTACCTGATCGAATCTTCAGATTCCGTTCTGCAACTGTCTCAATTATAATGGTATTTTCTGTGCTTCATTTTTTGTGATGATTCTTGTGCTTGCAAAATTCATCTATGCATTTGTGCCTTCTTTTCATCTTTTTATCCTCGCTTTTCAGAAGTTGTGGTTTAATTTCTTCCCTTTTTTTTTGTCTTCAATCGCTTCTTTTCCTTGTAATGTTCAATTTCTCAGGCAGTTTGCTCTGGGATTGATTGAAAGGGTTCTGAAAGTGATTGCTGTGATCATATTCTCGAAATTAAATTTATAATTCTCTCATTATCACTATAGAAGGTAAATCGATGCCCTTTTTATGGTTGGCATGTGCTAATTTATCTAGAAGGTGCTCACCTGCATATCAGCTATTAAAAATTAAGTATATCGAATACCGTTATTCGTATAGGTACACCAAACCGTCCTTATTCTAAAAAATTCCATGGAATTTAATGATTACATTAACTACATCCAAAATGTCAGCCATCCTAACTTCTTATTAAGTTTAGCTAGAACTTCATAATTCGGAAAATCATCTAAATTAATCTGTTGTGACAACTCATTTTCTTCTTCATTTTCTGCTGTGACTCGTTCTTCACTATCGAGTTCTGCACCTTTCTCATCCTCTTTGACAGACTTTGATACTTCTTCATTAATTACTTCACACGCAAAATCTTGCCAGATCGAATCTTCAGGTTCTGTTCTGGACCCCTATTCATTCATATGCTTCATTTTTTGTGATGATTATTGTGCTTGCAAAATTCCTCTATGCATTTGTGCTTTCTTTTCTTTTCATCCTCGACTTTCGATTGGTTTAATTTATTCATTTTTTTTCGTCTTCAAACGCTCCTTATCCTTGTAATGTTCAATTGTTGAGGTAATTTGCTCTGGGGTTGATTGAAGGGATTCTGAAAGTGATTGCTGTGCTGGTTTGGTGAGGTCGAGAGGGTGTTTTTCTTCTGTCGAAACCCTAGTCGATATTCTGCGTCTGCAGAGAATCAATAAGGGATTAAGGTCCTATTCTGCAAAATAAATAGGGGTTACTATGACATCTGGATTTATATTCCTCTGGAAGTCATTATCACCGTAGAAGGTATGATTTTTATATTTATTTAGGTGTTCACCTGCATATCAGCTGTTAAAAAATTAAGTATATCGAATACCGTTATTAGTGTGGGTAGCCCAAACCATGTTTATTCTAAAAAATCCATGGAATTTAATGCTTACATTAACTTGAGTGGCATCCAAAGTATCATCCATCCTAATGTTTCTTCATCAAGTTTAGCCAGAGCTTCATAATTCGGAAAATCATCTAAATTAATCTGTTGTGACAACTCATTTTCTCCTTCATTTTCTCCTGTGACTCGTTCTTCACTATCGAGTTCTGCGCCTTTCTCATCCTCTTTGGCAAACTTCGATAATTCTTCATTAATTATTTCACACGCAAATTCTTGCCTGATCGAATCTTCAGATTCTGTTCTGGACCTCTCTAATCCATAAAGATATTTTCTATGCTTCATTCTTTGTGATGATTCTTGCGCTTGCAAAACTCCTCCTATGTATTTGTGTTTTCTTTTCTTTTCATCCTCGACTTTCAGAAGTTTTGGTTTAATGTATTAATTTTTTTCTTTTTCAAGCGCTCCTTCCTTATCCTTGTAATGTTCAGTTGTTGAGGTAATTTGCTCTGGGGTTAATTGAAGGGATTCTGAAAGTGATTGCTGTGCTGGTTTGGTGAGGTCGAGAGGGTGTTTTTCTTCTGTCGAAACCCTAGTCGATATTCTGCGTCTGCAGAGAATCAATAAGGGATTATGGTCATATTCTGCAAAATAAATAGGTTACTATGACATCTGGATTTATATTCCTCTGGAAGTCATTATCACCGTAGAAAGTATGATTTCATATTTTAACATGTGCTCTAGGAGATGCAAACCTGTATATCAGCTGTTAAAAAATAAAGTTTATCGAAAACTGCTATTAGTGTAAGTATCCAAACTGTCTTTATCCTAAAAAACTTTTTCATACTTACATTTACTTGAGTAGCTTCCAAAATATCATCTATCGTAACTTCATCATCAGGATTAGCAAAAGCTTTATAATTCAGAAAATCATCTAAATTAATCTGTTGTGACGATTCATTTTCTTCTACGTTTTCTGCTGTTACGCCTGCACTATATACTCGTTGTTCGCTATCGAGTTCTTCGTCTTTTCGCAAACTTCGATACTTCTTCAATAATTACTTCACATGCAAACTCTTCTGATCGAGTTTTCAGGTTCTGTCCTGGACCTCTCTAATTTTTAATGGTATTTTCTACGTTTAATTTTTTCTGATGATTCTGATGCTTGCAAAATTTGTCTGTGCATTTGCGCTTTCTTTTCTTTTTTTTATCCTGGCTTTCAGAGGTTTTTGTATCACTTTTACAGTAAAGGGAGGTGAAAGTTTTTCTGCATTAACTATCATGCTTAGACTATTTTCATTGGCATCCAAAATATCATCCATGGTAAATTCGTCATCATAAGGAATTAAGATCATATTCTTGGAAAAAGGATAGGTTACTGTGACATCCGGATTTACATTCCCCTTGAAGTTGAGTTACTGTAACATCCGGATCTACATTCCTCCTGACGTCATTATCGCCGTAGAAGGTAAGTCAATGCCTCTTTTATATTTTAATATATGTTAATTCAGCTCACCTGCGTATCAAATATATCGAATACCGCTATTAATGTGAGTAACTCAAACTGTCCTTATCCTAAAGAAATACATGGAATTTCATGCTTGCATTACCTTGAGCAGCATCCAACATATCATCCATCGTAACTTCGTCATCAGATTTAGCTAGAGCTTCATAATTACGAAAATCATCTAAATTAATCTGTTGTGACGACTCATTTTCTTCTATGTTTTCTGCCGCTATGTCTGCGCTATTATTTTGTTTCTTTAGTATTGAGTTCTACGCCTTTCTTATCATATTTGGCAATCTTCGATTTTTCTTCATTAAATATTTCACTTACATATTTTTACCTGATCGAATCTTCAGATTCCGTTCTGCAACTGTCTGAATTATAATGGTATTTTCTATGCTTCATTTTCTGTGATGATTCTTGTGCTTGCAAAATTCATCTATGCATTTGTGCCTTCTTTTCTTCTTTTTATCCTCGCTTTTCAGAAGCTATGGTTTAATTTCTTCCCTTTTTTCTTCTTCAATCGCTTCTTTTCCTTGTAATGTTCAACTTTTGACGTAGTTTCCTCTGGGATTAATTTAAGAGATTGAAGTGATTGTTGTGCTCGAGAGAGTGCTTTTCTTCTGTTGAAACCCTACTCGATGTTCTTCATCTGTAGACACTCAATAAGGGATTAAGATCATGTTCCCGAAAATAAGTATATAATTCTCTTGAAGTTATTATGACTATAAAAGGATGAGTTTTATGGTGTCATATTTTAGCATGTGCTAATTTATCTAGAAGGTGCTCACCTGCACATCAGCTGTTAAAATTAAGTATATCGAATACCGTTATTAGAGTAGGTACCCCAAACCGTCTTTATCCTAAACAATCCATGGAATTTAATGCCTACATTAACTTGAGTAGCATCCAAAGTATCATCCATCGTAACTTTATCATCAGGTATAGCTAAAGCTCCATAATTCAGAAAATCATTTAAATTAATCTGTTGTGACGATTCATTTTCTTCTACGTTTGGTGCTGTTACGCCTGCGCTATATACTCGTTGTTCGCTATCGAGTTCTGCGTCTTTCTCATCCTCTTTCGCAAACTTCGATACTTCTTCATTAATTACTTCACATGCAAACTCTCCTGATCGAATCTTCAGATTCTGTCCTGGACCTCTCTAATTTTTAATGGTATTTTCTACGTTTAATTTTTTCTGATGATTCTGATGCTTGCAAAATTTGTCTGTGCATTTGCGCTTTCTTTTCTTTTTTTATCCTCGCTTTCAGAGGTTTTTGTATCACTTTTACAGCAAAGGGAAGTGAAAGTTTTTCTGCTTTGACTATCATGTTAACACTGTTTTGAGAAGCATCAAAAATATCATCCATGGTAAATTCGTCATCATGATTAACTAACCCAATTCGTCTTTATCCTAAGGAAATAGAATTTCGTGCTTGCATTACTTTGAGTAGCATCTAAACCGGCATCCATCGTAACTCCGTCATCAGGTTTAGCTAGAGCTTCATAATTCGGAAAATCCTGTTGTGATGACTCATTTTCTTCTACAGTTTCTGCTGCTACATCTGTGCTATCTTTCTTTAATATCGAGTTTTGCGTTTTCCTCATCTTCTTCAGCAACTTCGATTATTCTTCATTAATTATTTCACATACAAATTTTTACCTGATCAAATCTTCAAATTCTGTCCTGAAACTATTTGATTTATTATGGTGTTTTCTATTCTTCTTTTTATCCTCGCATTTTAGAGGTTTTGATTAAAATTTTTTCTTTCTTTCTTCTTCAAACGCTCCTTATCCGTATAATGTTCAATTTCTGAGGTAGTTTGCTCTGGGATTAATTTAAGGGGCTCTGAAAGTGATGGCTGTGCTGGTTTGGTGAGATCGAGAGAATGTTTTTTTTTTCTTTAGAAACCCTAGTTCATATTCTGCGTCTACAGAGACTCAATAAAGGTTTAAGATCGTATTCTGGAGAATAAATATGGGTTATTGTGACATCCGAACTTGCATACATTTGAAAGTCATTATTACAGTAAAAGGTAAGTCGATGATTTTATGCTTCCATATTTTAATATGTACTAATTTAGCTAGAAGGTGCTCACCTGGATATCAGCTGTTAAAAATTAAGCATATCGAATATCCTTACTAAAGTAGTTACCCCAAACTGTCTATATCCTAAAAAATCCATGGAATTTAATGCTTACATTAACTTAGCATCCAAAGTATCATCCATCGTAAGTTTGTCATTAGGTTTAGCTAGAGCTTCATATTCGGAAAATCTTCTAAATTAATCTGTGTAGACGACTTGTTTTCTTCAAGGTATTCTGCCGCTACGTCTGCACTATATGATCTTTCTTTAGTATCGAGTTCTGCGCCATTCTTGACCTCTATTTCACATACAAATTTTTACCTGGTCGAATCTTCAGATTCTGTTCTAGACCTCTCTGATTTATAATGGTATTTTGCATACTTCATTTATTGTGACGATTCTTTTGCTTGCAGCACTCATGTATGATCTTTCATTTCTTCTTCAATCGCTCCTTTTCCTAGTAATGTTCAATATCTTAGAAAGTTTGCTCTGGAATTGATTTAAGGAGGGTCTGAAAGTGATTGCTGTGGTTGGCTGGTTTGGTGAGATCAAGAGGATGTTTTTCTTCTGTCGAAACCCTACTAGATATTCTGCATCTACAGAAATTCAATAAAGTATCAAGATCACATTCTGGAAAATAAATATGGGATAGTATGACATCCGGTTTTACATTCTTCTAAAAGATAAGTCCATGCCTCAGCTGTTAAAAATTATGTATATCAAATACCGTTATTAGCATAGGTATCCCAAACTGTATTTATCCTAAAGAAATCTATGGAATTTCATACCCACATTACCTTGAATACCATCGTACCTTCGTCATCAGGATTAGGTAGAGCTTCATATTTCGGAAAATCATCTAAATTAATCCGTTGTGATGACGCATTTTCTTCTACCTTTTCTGCTGCTACATGTACGCTATATATTCTTTCTTCAGTATCGAATTATCCACCTTCCATACCAGAAACAATTTATAATAATTATCAATGTCATATTTTGGAATTGGTTGAATTTGTGCATACATATAATATGTGTTGTGGAATATCTTTAAAACTGAGGGCCAAAGCTCAAAATCTGAAAAGATTCTAGTAGTAGTGAGGGCGGAATACTGTGACAAAATAAGGCTCTTTGGCACCCTTCAAAAATCGATGCCAAAAGGGCCTAACCGCTCCTAAGAGTTGTTTGGAGACATCCTGTATAATATAAGACACTCTTCACAAATAGTCAAAAATATCATAATTCGAATGTGTAAAAATTATTATGTCTCATATTGTTGGGCCACCCTATATAACATATTGCCGAATAAAATGATAGTTTGCTAGTTATAACTCTACAATAAATAAAATTATAGACAAATAGACTAACCTAAAAATCGTTTTTCAATCCAATAATAGACCGATGTATGGAGAGTATCACACAATTAGTCGTACCAGATCAGCTTGGTTGGTTAAAAGAGTAAGGAATTATGTTTTTAAGAGCCTTCATGCTTACAAGCTACTGTGATAGTTTCAAAATTCTCAGCGATTGCTACCATTGTCATGAAAAAATTGAACATTTAGGTAATGGGGGAGGGGGGGGTCCGTTAGTGGAAGGAAGGCCCCCGTCCGGGATTTGCTAGAGCTGAGGCAAGCCTCCCGGTCAGGTTACACCCTTGTTGGATCAGAGGCACTATATTTTTGGATCCCTCGAGATGTCGAGCATACACTCTCTTGAAGGCTCCGGCTATCACACACAAATATAAAATGGCAGCTGCGACCTAAATCTTAGCAGGTACCCACAAAAATGATCGCACGGGAACATCCAGCCCCCCCCCCCCCCCTGGGTACCGGCGTAAATGGATATTTCTTCTAGCTAGGACACCGGATTCCTCCTCGGGGAGAAACAACGGTCACTGAACGATAGGCACCTGCTCATCCAATGGCGACAAAGGAGCCGCTACAAAATACGTGTTGACTCGACCGAAGACGAAGCGGAAGTCAAAAGTTGATCGGTGATTAAAAATAGAGATTATTATAAATGTATCAGGAAATTTGATTCTTGAAAAAGCAGGAGCAATGAGAGATAATTAAATTTGACATTGTTGAATTTTAGTGGACTGCAAAATTATAATAGTAAATATTTAGTTAAAGTTGTATAAGCTATAAAACTACTAAAAATATTAAAATATTTGCGCTGATAGACCTCCGAACATTTATTATTGTAACGTCCAAGATTGTTTTGATTGCAAATATTCGAAATAGGTTATTCGCAAAACAGGAAAATTTTAATCCACATTTTTGTTATGATTCTTGCAGCAACAGCTACAACTACTGAAACAATTCCCAATTTAATCAACTTTGTATACTTTCTGGTCTATCGTAACGACTAATTGTGGAACTCACCCTGTATAGCGTTGAATACAACAAAAATCAAAACCTAAGTTACAAAAAACTTAACAAAATAGGCTACACGAAAATGATAAAACTACGAAAAATCACATTCATGCTTCTACCAGAGACATTGAG
>JAEQML010079215.1:0-12084 GCA_016904865.1 Pissodes strobi | reverse complement strand
AAGTAAACAAGTTGTCAGTGTCATTAACTTTGTGATCACGATCACAGGCGAAATGTACTTTAGTCCCTTAGGATTAAATGAACCCTTTTTCCTGGAAGTACAAAAAATACTTTAACGTCTATATCATTCCATGTTTAACATCATATAGTATTACTGTTATGTAGTTATTAGGGCCTGGTTGTAAAATAGAGGCTTAAACTCAGCTTATTTGAACTACGACTGGTGGTTGAACTCCTTTATACATTGCTGTCAAATTAGATCATTTTATCTGCAATGTATTTTAAATGAAATTCTTCAACCACCAGTCTTGGTTTAGCTGACTCGAGCTTAGTCAGCATCATACAACACAGTCTAAGTAACATGTTCATCAAATGTCATTCCTCAATTTGCTTAATTAAGTGATGTGTACATTACAATGTAGTAACGGATTATCTTTTCTTGCAGATTCATTTTGCACCAGGCATGTGGGAGGAATAAATATGAGATAAGAAGTTAAAGCCAAATGCTATCCCAATCATATTTTCCATTTACAAACCCAACGCGGAAAAAAAGGCTTCTACAAAGTGTAAATTTGCCTTGAAATCTTCAGATTCCATATCGAGGCCTTCTTCCGAGCAAACTGAGAAGTCAAGAATGGATTGGATTTTTTACCATGCACATATTTTATTTTTTTGTAGAAATGGAAAATAGATAGTAATCACAGAATCTTGTCATAATATGAGTCAAAAAATAATTAGTAGATATGTAGTATTTCAATAACACACATATGCTAGTAAATCCTTGAAAAAACTATTTGTATTACAAAATTTAATTCAAGGAACTACAGCTTTTTCCATGTTTAAGGTTCTTTATTTAGCTTTTGTCAATATCCAGAGGTGTATTCCTGTTTTGTATTGTTTTAAATATATTAGGTAATATATGTATATTTTATTTTAGATTTTTTTTTTATTGTTACCGTTTAGCTTAAACCTTTATCGACAGGAGATCGAAGTAAGTTATTCAAACAACGTTGAGTAAAATGAATATGTTTATTTTAGATGAAATACAGGTTTTTCAAATAGTGTACCTACTTTATTTCCCAACATTACATGAAATGAACTTCTGTTCGTAGTCAATGTCCATAAAAATCATAAAGAATTTTTCATTATTCAGAATCCATTCTTTGACAGCATCCTTATTAAATCTGATTTTTCCCTCTGGTCAAGGCTGAAAATTGAAATAAGCTTTTATATTATTTGTGTTGATTATAAATAAATAAGATGTTTTTAACATGAACAAGTCTTAAATCTAGACATGATTTGATGGCATTGTCCATATACCTATTTGCTTTAAAGAAAAGTTTTCTTGCATCCACTGCTGTATAAACTGGATACCTGCTTCGCCGCTTCATATGTATTGTGCCTCTCAGTCTCAAAACATCTTTTGGGAAGGTATTTAAATATGGACCTAAAAATTACATTTACTATTTATAACATCACCTTGCTGAAAGATACCACAAATACTCAAGAAAGTACTAAAATTTCATGACGTGAACACAGACGACCATTCTGATTATCACATTAAAACGTTATTAATAATAAAAACAAATAATTATTTATATTTACATACCAGTCTGTCACAATCTTGACTCATAACCCCACTTACATTGTCAATTCAGCTCATAAGTGTCTAATTTCGGTTGAGTTTCTGTCTCTTTCTGTACTACGCTCAAAAAGAGTCGGAAACATGTTCCTTGCCGCTTTTACATGCGGGATTTTCAAATGCTAGTATAATACTTTCAATTATTTTGCTTGTTAATTTCGTGAAAATTATTAAAGTTTTATTAGCTAAGGGTCCGGTTAACATATTCCTACCAATATAATACCTCAGTCGCTCTATTTTGTTAGCTTCTTGCTAAAAAAATGCAAAAAACGCGAAACTTCCATATAACCTTTAAGAAAATTTGCTCCAAAATGGCGGCCGTGGTCTATTGTCGTCACTGTCCTGTATAAAGCCACTGTAACCGAATGACGTTAAAACCGCCATCTATTGGCATCCGTTAAAACTAAGATGCATTACCAAACGTCGTCTGTCATTCTATGAAAAACAGGACTGGCGAAGTTAGGGGAATCCCCTTTGCGCTTCCTTCTCAATTGGTAGGTTAGGTACCTAGATAAAGTTCGCCCAGCCGTTATTGACCCTTGAAACGCATGCAATTGCATGCGTTTCGAGGGTCAACAACGGCTGGGCGAACTATACTTGTACGCATTAGAGCAGTGCTATGATAGATAAATAGTAATGATAGCACATTAAATTGCAATTATTTTGTTAATAGATCTTTTGAGGTGGGTTTCAGCTTAATTATTGATATTTAAACTTGTCTAGTGTAATTATAATTCAATCATCCGTCAGTATAAAACAGAAGTGCAAAGGAATCGTAATTATGGTAAGTACTAACCTACGTTTATTTATAGACTTATCACAATAATTACTGTTCAAGAAACAATAAATAAGGAATTTTAATTATTAAATAATATACGTTTTAGTATATAAAATTCGTCTTTAATAGTAATTTTGAAGATTAATGGACTAGGTTATGTTATGATTGAAATGAACTTATTGTAGAAAACGTTACGTGGGTTCGAAGTTCGAATTCTATTTGTCTGAACTTTTCCGGCATAGTACTGTATCAAAAAAAAAAATTAAAAAAATACCTTACATTTACAAATAATTTCAGGAAGGGCAGAAAAGGAAAAAACTTTCGGGAGCGCAATTTCGACAGCAAAAACGAGAAAAGGAGGTACAGAAAGAAAAAATGGCGGGTTCTTTACTAAAATTTTTAGGCAAGCCAGAAAATAAGGAAACGGAATGCCAAGAAGATATTGAGGTAGCTTTAACAAGCACAGCCTTAAATCAAGAAGCTATGGACGTAACTGAAGAAAAAAATATAAGTTTTTCGGAAGGAGCCTCAAGCAAAACAAGAGAAGGTACTACTGAAGAACCTGTAAGCAGTTTATCGTCATTAGTAATATGTAGCAATTTAGATTGTGGTGATGATCCCGGTTTGTGGCCTGTCAGTATGACTAATGATCTTGTAAATATTTTGGTTAATCGTGGTCCCGTACAGGCGTCCAACTGCAACTTTCCTATAAATGACCACGGAAGAAAATTTACAGACAATTATTATTATAGAAATCTTCCCAATGGAGAAAAAATTAACAGGGAATGGCTTGTTTACTCTATTTCGAAAGATTCAGTATATTGTTTTTGTTGCGAAATATTTGGTAAATCTGTTAGTAGTTTGTCTACTTTGAACGGTTTTTCTGATTGGCAACATTTATCATTAACATTGAAAAGACATGAAACAAGTGTTTCCCACACTGAAAATGTGAAATCTTGGGTACAATTGAATAATATGTTAAAAAATAAAACTACTGTAAATCAAATGCAACTGAGACTATTAGAATCTGAAAAAAAAAACAATGGTGTGATGTATTAGAAAGAATCATAGGCGTAATCAAGTTTTTGTCTCAACAGTGTCTGGCTTTCCGAGGGTCGTCAAAAACATTATATGAACATAATAATGGTAATTTTTTAAAAGCCATCGAAATGATAGCATCCTTTGATTCAGTCCTGCGGGAACATATTCTTAGAATTCAATCCTCGAAATCAGATTCAAGTCGTATGACTCATTATTTAGGAGATCAAATTCAAAATGAAATAATTGAGTTGCTCGGCACGACCATAAAAAATTATATATTGACAAAGTTAAAAAATCAAAATATTTCTCCATTATATTGGGTTGCACACCAGATGTGAGTCATACAGAACAAATTACAGTTGTACTTAGGTATGTTATTTTAAATAATGAAACAAAAAATGTTCAGATATGTGAAAATTTCATTGGTTTCTGTCCGATCACCAGCTCTACAGGTGTAGGTCTATTAAATTTTGTTTTGGATTTATTTTCACAATTAAATCTCAACATTCAAAACTTACGTGGTCAAGGTTATGACAATGGTTCTAATATGCGTGGAAAACACAATGGACTACAAAAAAAAATTTTGGAAATCAATAACCGTGCATTTTACGTCCCATGCTCGGCGCATAGTCTTAATTTGGTAGTGAACGATGCAGCAAATGTTACGTATGAAACTGTGAATTTCTTTAATATAATTCAAGAAATTTACGTTTTCTTTTCATCATCTACAAAAAGGTGGTCGGTAATTTGCAAACATTTACCAGATTTAAAATTAAAAGCTTTAAGTGCCACGCGATGGTCCAGCAGAATAGATGCAGTTAAACCATTACAGTATAACCTCGAGAAGATATTTGATGCTTTGCTGGAAATATGTGGTGATTCGTCGAAATGGGATTGTCCTACATCTCACAAATCTCATTCGCTTGCTTTAAGCATTCAAAATTATAGATTTATTTGCTCGGTAATAATTTGGTTCGATATTTTAAACGAAATTAATGCTCTGAGCAAAATGATGCAGAGTCCCACAATGAATACTCAAATCTGCATAAATTTGTTAAAAAAGTTGATTGATAAGTTCACTGAATATCGCACGGCTGAACACTTTGAAACGGTGTTAGCAGAAGCTTCCAAAGTGGCTCACGAACTCAACGTAGAAACAGATTTCCCACCAATACATACAATTCATTCAAGAAAAAAATCAACACAATTTCACTATGAACACAGTGATGAAGTTTTAGTAGACCCCAAAATCAAATATAGAGTAGAGTTTTATTTTAGAATCCTAGATCAGACAATAACTTCTTTAAAGGATAGATTCGACGAGTTAAAAACATTTACCGACGTATTTGGCTTTTTTAGCAATAACTTATTTAATTATTCCAATGATGAGTTAATGAAACATTGTAAAGATTTAAATCTGAAACTTAAAAATGATTCAAGTAGTGAATCAGATATTGACGGTATTGATTTATTTAATGAAATCATTGCATTAAAAATGCATTTTGCAGAAAACCAGTCTAATGATCCACAAACCTTATTACAATATCTTTTTACCAATGACTTAATTTCAACATTTCCGAACACAGCAATAGCGCTAAGAATATTACTTACACTGCCGGTTTCAGTTGCATCTGGTGAAAGATACTTTTCAAAATTAAAAATTATAAAATACTATTTAAGATCAATAATGCTTCAGCAAAGACTAAGTTATTTAGCTATAGTTTCAATTGAACATGAAATTTTAGACAGTTTGGATACAAGAAAGTTGATAGAAGATTTCGCAAATGTAAAGGCAAGAAGAGTTAAATTTTTGTAAACAAAAATAATAAGTACCTAATTATTTAAAATAAATGTGTTATCTTCGTTAAGTTGTTTTTTTCCCCACCATAATGAGAAAACATTAATTATCCTTTTTTTGATAAAACTCAGAACATGAGAAAACATTAATTATCCTTATTTTGACAAAACTCAGAGTAAGTAGTCGTAGGGTAGGGCGGCATAATCGGTATTGCACGCGGGCGACGAAACAGCTAGCGGCGGGCCTGTAATAAAAACATGTTTTTTTGGATGATTTACCAAATAAGAACTTTAAGTAAATACTTAAAATATCTAGATTTTGCTAGTAAGTAAAAGCAAAAGATTATTCACTTCAATTTCAGCAAAAGCTAAATCTACCTAGTAAAAGCTAAAGCTTATACTTCATACTAAAAGCAGAAGCTTAGTTGTTATTCACTCGGCCCATATCTTGAGCACTAGACCCCAAGCCTTGCTAAACATTTTGTGATAACTGCTAGAATAGCCAACTTTTATTAAGATGGTCAGAATGTGAAAGAAAGAACTTTGTTTTTGTATATTTATATAACATGGCTTAAGTATTTGGAGAATGTTGCTTTATAAAGAGATAGATCGCTAGCTATCTTCATTCAATAGTAGAAACATTAGACTATAAAAAAACTCCAACATAAAACTAGAACTAAAGGTGCTAATAATTATGACATTATATGCTAAATACAATTTAAAATGTAATAATTTAATCACTAACAATATACTATACAATAAAGAATAGAGAATATAGTAATAAAATGTAATTATTAGCATCAGAACTAATCATAATAACTTTTCATATTCAGGAATTCGATAACAATGAGGACAATGAGGCGAGTAAAAGTTTCAGGGAGTTTAAGTTTTGAATATAAGATGAAACTCTCTTAAACAGGTTCGCACAAGCAGGGTTCTTCTCAGATAAGGCCAACTTATGTGCAGGCATATTATGAGAATTTGTAAACCATATTGGTGGATTTACTGATTCCAGAAAAAATTAAAATTGACAAATGTTCCTTCTTTCTGACAAACTATATACCCGCACTGCTGATAAAGTTAGGGGAAGATTATGGCGGCTTGAAAGATCCCCTACAAATCGGTCGACTATCCATTCTCAGAATTATCCTGTAGCGCTGTTTTCTGGACCAGGAACTCCCTGCAAGCCTGCGTGCTTCTTCCTTAGAATATTAACCCTTATCTCAACAAAGGCTGAGAGTTGGCATGTTAGATAGGATAAAGTGGTTCGATGTTTAAAATAAAGCTTTAAAGCCCGCAGAGTTTAGGATTGGTCAGTTTTTATTTAAATTCCCTCTCCCAGCCCAAAGTCATATCAAGGAATTTAGCCTCTTTTAAATACGGAATATCCTGGAGAGGCAAGAGAAGCTACCCAGACATTACAATGCTAGACTGTTTTGATCTAAATAAAAAAGATGTCCCGATTTAACATCAGTTTGTGTTTGTAAACTATGTTTATGCGTTCTCCAAGCAGTTTGCACCCCTGTCCAAAGGATTTCGAAGGATGCCGCAATTACCAAGATGTTTGTGTCATCTGAATAGTTAACATTCATAGAATTTTTAGTGTGCACCTCCATGCCAAGATCATCAATGTAAATAATAAAATAAGAGCGGCCCAATTACACTTTCCTAAGGAATACGTACACTTATCCGACAGAATATGGCCACTTCCATCTCTTCCCAACATGACTTTAGAGCCGCGAACTGCCAGGTGAGAGATAATATAGTATCTCTCCAATTTTTTGAACATCATTGTTCAAACTATCGAATTTTTTTGAGAGATCAAAGAAAATTCTCATGACCAGAATCCTGTGATGCAGTCTCTTAACAATCTCTTTATATAACTATGCTGACCCAAAGTGATCAATCCTGTGATATGAAGAAACTGTGCGTCTGCACATCTCTTTTCTAAAAGTTTTGTAAAACGAAAAGAGAAGAATGATAAATGTATGTTTCCCATTTGAAAGAGTGGCTTATACTTGTGGAAATATATCCTGTACGAATGGAGTTATTCATTGTTTATCAAAGTGACATACATACAAAGCTCCTCGGAACAAAGACTCGTACTTTTTTGTTTTTAAAAGTACTACAAACAAATGTTCAAAATGTCTTCCACTGCAACTGATGTCAAAAGAAAAGAATCAACATTTGAGGTAATCTTGGTGATGGAATGGATCTTAAAGTATTAGGCATTAGAGTCACTGCACTTTGAATTGATACCTTTTATTTAATTTTCTGTATCCCAGGTGCATTTTGGCTAATTATCGCTGTTTAATATATTACATAGGTTAAGAATAGCAAAAGATCAAGCCGATCTTTACATTACGCCATTTCGAGAGAATCATATTAAATTTCCTCTCCTCCAACACTGATCTTAATGCTTCAGGTCAGAAAACAGACATCGAAGACGGGCACCAGAGTACGCACAAAGCTGTTCCACTAAATAGCCACATCGTGCTGCGACTTACAGAAACCTTCCAGATTTTTTTGCAAGCATCTTCTCTACATTGTCGAATGAAAACCGAGTTTTTGCTCCCTCTCAGAATATCAGTATCAATATATCCTCATTTAAAAATTTCAATTAAACCTTTTCAACTTTTGACACAAACAATTTCAAAATCTGTGGTGTATTATATATGGATAATATTACAAGTCGAAAGTTTGGTATTATAATTTCTATTGCAGCACATTCGAGCGAAGAAGAAGATGCGGTCGGTAAACATGAAATGGGCATGGCCAAGCCCGTATAGAATCACGAAAACCGAAATTGATCCTATATTAAATGACCGTAAAGAATCGTACAAGATGTGACTTTGCTTAGTAGATTCGCAGTTGGTAGCGACCACTTGCTAAATTGGCTTTAAACATTGGATCCGAAAAACGTAATATGGTAACCAGAACACGGTCGATGAATCATTTAGTGCTGAAAGAACAGAAAAAGTATGCATGTACTTTAAACTCCAAGTTGCAACACTTAGAGGACAAGAATATAGAAAACATAAATAAACAAATAACCACAGCCTTACAAACTGCGGTAGAGAACCATTGTTTATAAAAACTGATAAGCTGAGCCGACACACAAAACAACTACCTAGTTGAACAAGGGAGGCAAATGAAGAGTAAGAATACTCAGGAATGCAGAGAACTAAATAAGCAACTATCGAGGGAAGTAAGGAAAGATCAACGGAAATTTATCACTCGAATTATAACGAAAACAATTGAGGATAATAAATACAAATAAATTAATATGGGCAGACGTGACATACACGAAATAATGGATCCGAATGGTAACATAGCATCAAATAAGGACCAAATCCTACGATTAGTTTAAGGCTTCTACGCTAACCTATACTGAGAGCATTCTAGTCTTGACGAGTTAGTAATCGTACAAAAAGTTTTAAATGTGGGATTGAAAGACATTTCCGAACTTACCTCAGATGAAATAAGATCCGTTTTAACAGAAGTCGAGAACAAGAAAGCTCCAAGGGAGGAGGACTTCGTGTTAGAGGCTATTAAAGCGGCGACAGAAGCGCTTGTGCCTGCTTAAAAAATATTATTTAATAATGCTTGGGGAAGGGAATGATTCCTACTGGATGGTCCAATGCTCTAATTACCATCATGCATAAAAAGGGAAATCCAACAGATCTAAAAAACTATAGACCGATCAGCTTACTTTCTCAGCTCTACAAATTATTCCCGAAGGTCATCACGAAACGATTAAGCCCCAAACTAGACTTTTATCAGCTCAGAGAGCAGACAGGGTTCAGAGCTGGTTATCATATCAATGATCATTTTCAGGATAAAAAAGTTTTAATAGAAAAAAGTATCAAATATAACAAACCAGTTATATTAATATTTGTAGATTACGAAAAAGCTTTTGACACTATAATCCAAAATAAAATGTTGGCTGCCCTCGCTGACGCATGTATATATAGATCACAGATACTCAGAACTATTTAACAACATCTACCAAACTGCTACGTCATGTGTAAGCTTAGGCATGAAGAGCGGAAAGTTTAAATCAGAACGAGAAGTGCGCCAAAGGGATACTATCTCCCCAAATTATTTACAACCCTTTTGGAATTTATAGTTGAAGTGATCAATTGAGACACAAGGGAATTAGCATCGATGGCGAAAAACTGAACCATTTTGCGGATGACCTTATTATCATCGTGAATCGGAATGATGATGCAGCTGAAATGCTCAACGCACTGAACATGGAGTCACAACGGGTGGGCTTAAGGATCAATCTGACAAGAGCTCAGTATATGACAAATTTAGTTCCCAGTAATAGGATAAAGAGAGATAATATATACATCGAGTAGTATAAGTATATGCCTATAAATATCTAGGAGACGAAATCTATTTAGGTCGAAATAACCAAATTTAGGAAATAAAAAGATGATAAAAAATTTCTTCAACGCTAATATACCCATATGCTTAAAAAGAAAGATATATAACCAGTATATTCTACCAGCCCTCATATATGTAGCAGAAATCTTGCCCCTAACCAGAAAACAATGCACAAAATCCAGATAGCTCAACGGGTAATAGAAGACTCTATGCCGGGAATATCACGTCGAGATAAAATTCCTAATTGTTCAAAAACCATTTGAACACTTTGTCAAATCTAACGATTTAATTTTAACATTCCACGCCACTGTGCTCGCATTCCAAAGAAACCTTAAAAACTTCAGCGACACTCGTAGCGCTATCTCTTGGTACAACGTGTATCCACTGCATCAGCCAGTCTAGAAAGTTAAAAGCAAAGCGGCCGCGAAAGGCATCTGACCAATCACAGGGCTTTCTACAAAAAGCCGCTGTACCCCGGCAATATTCCTAGCGCCATATGTTGTAACAACGTTTACTCATCTGAACCCGGCCGCGTAACCTACGCCGAGTCGGCCAGTCACTGAACTTTCACGGCAAAGACGGAGGTAATCAACTTAGTGCCTCTAAATGTCCGATCTTTAATAATCGAATTCATGAAAACTAGCCAACGTATTTCGACGAGATTTGTGTTAAAATTCAAAAGTTTATTTTAGACAATCGCTGACGTTAAGTTTTATACAACTTCTCAGTACTTACATTAGTTGCCCTTTATATTTCCGGAGGATGTACAACTCTTCGAGTTGATCTAGTTCTCACGTTCTAGAAAGCAGTTGCATCTTGAACCCCAACCAAATAGCCGCGCTAAGACCCCTCTCCCGCCGGCATTTGAGATCCCCTAATGTTTCAAGATATCTACTCAAGTGACATTGTGGTATATAGCCATAGTCAATATAGTTATCGTCATCTCAAGCCTACTAGTAAAGGTATTTATTGGCGCACAACCATTATTCTCTCAGTCAGTATGACGCTGTACCATCGCTGTACTAGCGTCCTCATGGCAATCGCCCATGGGAGTTCATCACAAATCGCAATCGAGTATTGTCTCGAGCCCCAAGTAAGTAAACACACACGTTTACAATCACAAACTCTCAACATTCTCTAACGCTGTACCGTCGCTGTACTAGCGTCCCTATTGATCTTGTCCATAGGGGTTCAATGTTCTCTATGCTTTTGCAGAGTATAATATTGTTTTGTTATACTCTGGCCTTATTCAAATATAAGTATTACCCGGCATTTAGTCTGTCAATATTCAACATCAAAGTATAACACTGTGTTGTTATACTCCGGCCTTATTCTAATATAAGGATTACCCGGCACCCTGTCTGCCAATATATAAGATCTCACAAAGGCTATTTCCTTCACACGGATCTCAGCTTACCTGTGCGACCTGCATAGCGTGTTTTAGTAATCATTTATGCGTGTACCAAAAAACCGCATTTCACAAAGTCATCCATGTCACGCCATATGCATATATAACTGCACACCATCTCAAACCACTACATTCAAGTAATTCTTATTTGCAAGAAATTGAAGTACATTGTATACAGAAGCTAGCAAGAGACTTAGTGAGTGTTTAAAGTGACTTTCCCTGTGCTGGAAGATAAACTGATGAACGAGTGAACGTTGCTCGTCAATTGGTTAATATAGTGTACATAGTAACATAATATAATAATATGTGGATATTAAGGTAATATTTATCCTGTTATTATGGCTTGTACATTACTGCAGGCATTTCATCTCAAAGTTATCTCAGCTAACCGAGCTCATACGTAGCAGTTCCCCAGGAACTTTAAACAGACATTTAACTGTACTTAGCTGCAAGATAGCGTTTATAATTATATACTTGCTTAGTATTACAACTGTTTATGCAGTGCTTTGGATTTTAAGAGTATTATTCTTGTAATATTCTGCAAGGTCGATACTTTGCCTCGACTGATATTGTTTATATCGTAGCACTGACTACGTACCTACATTGTTTATTTATGAGCTTCCAGTTATTTTCAGATAAAGTAACTTATTAAAATATTCATCTAATGCTAAAGGTTTTTGTTTTATTTACAAAATCACTTTAGAACTAGCCCCTATGGTAAATTTAAGTGCCTACGAGCGCTCTCTGTTTGTTTAGAAAATTGACCAAGATCGATTCTGAAACACTCACTAATAGCAATATTAGAAGAACAACTGGAGTAGTAGATGATATTCAAACAATAACATATCGTAAGTGTAACTGGGTACGACATATGCCTCGAATGCGAGATAATAGATACTTATGCAAAGCGCATCTTAGAATGGCGTCTTAGATCAAGTGCTTTCAGAAATAGAGGAAGACCTCCTACGAGGTGGTCAGATCAAGAGGATTGCGTCAGATTGGATGCAGATTGCTCAGGATCGAAGAC
>JAEQML010079212.1:0-12085 GCA_016904865.1 Pissodes strobi | reverse complement strand
CCTGCTCTGATCTTTCTAAATCACCATAATCCAGATATTCTGCAGAGTAAAACGAAGCTCCTCCAAGCTTTGCACGAACAGTACGTCAATATCTGAATTAGGTGCATTGAAACAAGTTAATAGGCAAAAAGGTGCTGTGGAATGGCCACCTATATCTCCTGATCTAAATCCTTTGGACTATTGTCTATGGGAATATCTAAAAGAAAATGCTGATTGATACATATTTGGATTTTTATCTTTAAAATTAATTCCTGCTCTGATCTTTCTAAATCACCATAATCCAGATATTCTGCAGAGCAAAACGAAGCTCCTCCAAACTTTGGACGAAGAGTACGTCAATATCTGAATTAGGTGCATTGAAACAAGTTAATAGGGAAAAAGGTGCTGTGGAATGGCCATCTACATCTCCTGATCTAAATCCTTTGGACTATTGTCTATGGGAATATCTAAAAGAAAATGTGTATATAAAATAGTTGGGCCCCAAAATACAAGAGATCTAAAAGAACGTATAAGAATCGTTGCAAGGAGTATATCTCTATATATCAGTGATAATACAGGACACTATCCAACATTTCTATGACAGATTGGGATTTTGTCAAATCGTTAATGGAGGTCGTTTCGAACATTTGCTGCGACCAATAATACGTATTATTTAATTAGAATTAAAAATAAAATTTTCACGCTCAAGTAATTTGATATGTTTACTGAGAATTTAATTTATTAATTAATGATCGGTAAGTGATTGCTTGCCGATCAAGAGGCGGGTATGTAAATAAAAATAATTATACTCAATTATTATGGGTTTCTTTTATACTCGATTATTATTTCTGTTTATTATTTTGTATAAACAACAATATTAAAAATAGAATTTGAACAATTATTAAACGTTAGTGGAGTGTCTCCTCCGAAAAATGGGATCCAGAAAATATGAAAAATGCTAGTGAAGCTATTAAATGTAAACAAATGGGATATTTAAAGGCGTCAAAGAGCTTCAACGTGCCAAAATCAACCCTTGAACTATATGTCAAACGTGGCCAACCCTTAGAAGAACAATGCACGCTACAAATAGGTCAAAAAGCAGTTTTAACGTCTGAAATGGAAGAAGACTTGGTACAACACTGTTTGGAAATGGACAAAAGGTATTATTGTCTAGGACTCGCAGACATTTGTAGACTGGCGTATCAGCTTGCTATAAGGAATAACCTCCCTCGTCCTTTTTTCAAAGAAAAACGCAAATGCCTGTAAAAATGGCTTAGAAATTTCTTCAAACGTCATCCTAATCTATCTTTGAGAAAACCTCAAGGAATTTCAAAGAACAGAATAAAAGGTTTTACGCAAAAAAATGTCAACCTTTTATTTGATCTTCTAGAACCCGCTATGGAAAAGATTAATTTCAACCCCCTTAGAGTGTATAATGTTGACGAAACCAGCATCACCACAGTGCAATCGAAGATTGCTAGAGTCGTCTCGTTAAAGGGAAAATAAGTAGGGGCCGTGAGTACTGCAGAAAGAGGAGCATTAGTAACTGTAGTTTCATGTATGAAGGCTGCTGAAGGCTTCGTTCCTCCGTTGTTCGTATTTCCACGGAAAAATATGAAGACCGAGTTATTAGACGGGGCTCCAGCGGGGTCAATTGCTGAGTGTCACCCTTCAGGGTGGATACAGAGCCACATCTTTACGCGATGGGTGCAACATTTTATCAATCATGTAAAACCTTCAAAGGAAGATCCCGTGTTGCTGATTCTTGACGGCCATTACAGCCATACACGGAATTTAGACGTTATAGATTTAGCAAAAAAAAATTGTTTCTATCGTGTGCATACCCCCCCATACATCGCATAAAATTCAACCCTTAGATTTATCTTTTATGTCTCCCTTAAAGACATACTATTCAAAGGAAATCCAGAATTGATTAAAAATAACCCTACTCGAAATATAAGCCCCTATCAGATCTGCAAATTAATTTGCCCTGCTTATCAGAAATGTGCGACAGCTGAGATATCAGCTAATGGATTTCGTAAAGCCGGAATTGTTCCTTTCAATCGGAACATATTCTCAGAAGCAGATTTTCTTATAGAAAGACAGAGAGAACTCCGCCTCGACAACTGATCCCCGATAACACTTCTTCATCCGAATTAGACAGCACCAATACCTATCTATTGAAAGTGCTCTCCCGAAACACTAACCCAAACCGATGGCGGTGTTGAACCAAAAAGATTGCTAAAGGTTGTAAAAGTTCAAGATTTTTCGCCTTTGCAATCCTGCAGTTCGGTTCCTACATCAAACAGGGGACGTAAAGCTGGTTCAGCAGCAGTAATAACAATTACGCCCTATAAAGATGAATTGGAAGCTGGTGTTAAAGAACGACATCGAAAGAATCCCTTAAAAAAAGGGAAAGTCTCCAAAACAAAAACCTTTGGGTAAAACTAAAAAGAACACTATTAGTAAAACTAAGAAGATAGAGAAGATTGAAGAAGAACGTGACTCCTACGACGACTCACAAGATCTTCCTTATGATGATAAGTCAGATTGGACGCAGATGAAAACGATGACGCAATATGTATTTTCTGCACGGGATATTTTTCAGACGACCAACAAGGTGAAGCCTGGGTACAGTGTTCAATTTGCTTCCGATGGGGACTCGAAGACTGTGCTGGTAGTGAGAAAACAAAAGCTTATATGTGTGATTATTGCTTTGAAAAATAGGTTCCCAATTTTGGATAAGGTACTCAATTTTGGGTTAGGATATCCAATTTTGGGAACCCTTTTTTAAATTTGATAAAGTGCTCTATTTTACTTTTGTCTGTTTATTTTATTCTTTACTCTTAAAATATATATTTTTGTGAGCCTATCCTACTTTTATATATATTTTAGACACAGAAGAATTAATAAAATATGTTTTTTTGACATAAAAAAAAGTTGAATAAAAAAAACTATCCAAAATTAGGCGACCTTCCTCTACGAATATGTGTTTTTGATCTTTAATTATTTTTTTTTTTAAATTTTTTTTTTGAAATTATTTATTTCGCTTTAGAGCAATTTTAAAAAGTTTATGTTACTTTTAAAATTTTTATACTATACATATATTTTATTTTGTTTTATTGTTAATTTGTTTTTTGTTTTAAGTAGAAATTGGAGCCCTTATTTTCAATGACAAAACAAATAATTTAAAAAAAATTAAAAATCAAAATTAAAACAAAAACTATACACAAATATTCATATTGTTAACGCCAATGTTATCTGAAACGAAAGTTGATGATGGCCCTTTGAAGACGAAACGTCGGACTTCAAATTGGATGACACCATTGGATAGAATGGAAAAGTTGGAATGCAAAAGTGCAAATCCATTTCTAAAAGCTCAGGAAAAAAATTAAACGATTTTTCAATATTTCGTTTTTTTTTTCGGGATATCTCCGGATATACTCGTAATTTTAAAACTTACTAAATCGCATATTGTTAGACACCTAAATGGGCAATTTTTCCCTAATTTCGAGCTACCCTTACAGGGTTTTTATTTATAACCTCTACCTATAGGCTTCCCTGTAGGTGATAGAGGAAAACTTTCACTAAAACACTTTTATAGTTTCACTGGAACCGTCAAAATTCATCATGAGAATAAACAAAAGCCGATCGGAAGTTTAATAACTGAACATCATGATTTTTACTTTAAATCGATGTATCATATTATTGCATTTTGAATTTCCAAAAAGTTCTAGATATTCGCCATGTATAATATTCTAATACCTATTTACGAAATATTGACATTTTAAAATCGACTATTTTGACAGGATTTAAAATCTTAATCAGATCAAGAAAAACGGTTTGCATATTACTATATTAGTTTTTCACAAGCTATCGTTTCACACTATTTTCAATTCAACCGGGGAAATGTATAGAATTTACATCCTGTCAAAGTGTCAAAAAACATCCGCGAAGCTCCAATTTTACAACCTTGTTTCGGCAAAAACATAGGCGTAGTACTCGCTTTTCGTTTTACACAAACACACAGATGCTAACACGCCTGCCTATAATAATCTTTATCTTAGAGGATAAATGGCATAAGAAAAACATATCGGTGCTGAGTTATCTTCTGGTAAGAAATGAAACAGTTTGTTCGTGAAAATGGCAAGGCAAGAAAATGAAGCACGTAAAGCTGTCAAAAATGCATAAGTTAGGTTTATACTATTATATATTCGGATTCTATGTAAAATTTTTAGTGTACTTCAGGTATCGTAATATGCTAAACTTAAACCCAACTGTTTCGAACTATTTTAATATATTTTCTATGAGTAAGTGCTGCGAAGTTTCTATGGAAATCTGGAATCTCTCACCAGTTAAAGTTCGTTTCAAAATTGAAGAAAGAAAAAAAACATCCCGAGATGCCAGCCAGTCACGACAGAAGCAAAAGCGCATCCGTTTGTTGTACAACTGGAAACACCTAGAACATCGCTTTACAAGGACTCCTTTATCTGGCGCACCGCATCGCTGGGGAACTCACTTCCAGGACTTTTATTTCCCCCAAATTACAAACTACACCTACAGCTAGTCAAGAACCATATCAATCAACATCTTCGCACACACACCGCTCGTCGAGTGCCATAGGCTCCCTGTAGTGTGTGTGCCTTTGTCATAAAAAAAGACGAATTATACCTTCATATTATTTAGACAAATAAATGCCCATTTTGAGTGAAATAATAGATGAGGAGCGAAAGAGGAAAACATTCCGCTTATGAGCAAGACGATCATGTGGAGGACTCTCTAAAAATAAATTTCTGTTACGAAAAACGGTAAAGCTGATAATCAGTTCTGGTGGAAAAGGCGTAATTATTAGGTAGCTATTGGCGAAGATGATATTTAAGAGCAGTAAGATAGTGTAAACATCTATTTTTTGAACTTGGGTAAACGAGGGATACACAATCGCCAAAATATGGCAGGATAAATACATAACAACTTGGCGCCGAGTCTCATAGAAGGATGGTCTACTGGAGTTCAGGGGCCTTCTGATAAAGAAAGCCGATCAATAAATCACACCTATTGTTAATAAAAATTGATTTGTGGAAGAAGGTGGCTTACTGGCATTTCGGTCAAAGAAATCTGGCGATTATCACGAGAACATGAACGCGCATGTTTTCGAGGGCAACGTACGACCAATTACCCAGATGTCACTTTCCGAGGACTACTCAGAAGACAAATTTTCACTTCTGCTCAACGCTAAATTGTGAGGTGAAGAATTGCTGCAAAAAACTGCCCTTTTTTAGGGCTAAAATATAAATGCCCTTTTTCATTAATCATTTATTCAAAATGTATTAATTTACATAACTTGCCTATAGACACGTCAATGGCATATCGATTTACTTCAGAAATAACAAAATCCATTGTATGTAAAGCTTTGGATACCAACCACAGATTTTTTATCTGTAATTTTGAAACGAACTTTAGCCTAACATAATTCAGCAAATCTCGATTTCAAATTGTCCTATAAACTGTCGATTTAATATACTTAATCCTAAATATCTCGAACTTTAACTGAAACGTAATTAATTCGTTGAATTGGTGCTACTCACATTCCTTGTAGGTACTGGTCAACATGCTTTCTTTTTTGCTCGCATTATACATAAAGGAACTAATGAATATTCGCAACGTTCTCGATTCGAATATCATCATTTAACATGATTTCAACATAAATAAAGCAAATTAAGTGAAACATGATTATTCATGTATGGAAACCTATCGGAAATCCATAATAATAAATTAAAATGTTTCATACGATTAAATTAAATATAATTGAAATTTATTTGCAATTATGAAAACAGCCAATTATTTGTTATACTGATTTTTATTTTGCGTGTTATTTCGAGTGCGTATATACTGTTGATTTGCATGGTGGAATGCATCGGCGTATGAATTTCACGCATTGGTTTCGTTTTTATTTAATTGGCATACTTTTCTTATTGCAATAAGTGATATAGACACGCCACTCTATCAAGAACTTGCAGGAAAAAAATTGTCAGTTCCGAAAATGGTATTTAAAAATCACCCTTTATAGAAAGTCTCACATGTTGAAAATAAATCACCGGTTGGATGGAGCCCCTCTAGGCTGTCATAATTAAAAAATGATATTTACTTTTTTAACCCGATTTAATCTCTTCACCCCATAGTCCTAGCCAGGGGTGAGGAACCTTCTCAAAATAAGAAATAGAAAAAATATGTTCCACTACTGCTATAGGTACTGCCACAGTATAAGCAAGGAATTCTACCGTGGTACTGCATAACAATTTTAATTTGGAGTCATAAATCCATGTAATTCAGTTTGTCTCTTACCTACCTCTTAATTATACTTACCGGCACGTGGTCTTAAGGTCGTAAGTTCCATGCACATTTAAAAAAACTGGTAGAATTTGCTTCACATACTTACCTGTTGTCTACAAATACAGGTTGACGACTTACCTGAAAAAAAAATAAGTTTAATTAAAACCTCATAGTAAATATTTAAATGAATCATATTATTATGTTATCATACAAGTGTACAATAATAAACAGGGAAACTTGTTTTTCTACTGCTATACATTCCTGTACTTTAATGAGATTGGGTATGATACAGTGCGTCATTAGAATACAGATTTATAACCAATAAAAATACCACAAGGATGCCACTAACCCGTGACAATGACAGATTTAAAATTTATCAATTTTGACAGGTGAATTTTTCATTATTATTAGAAAAAATTGTGTATGCAACTCACATTTAATGGTTATTGACATACTGGCTGCCACCATAAGGACGGTAAAGCTGTTACCTAGAAGCCACTACCTACAGAACACATATATTAACTTTTTAGTGCTAGTTTCTTCAGCATTCGTGCCCGCTACTAAGAGGGTAGTGTCATCTGCACAGGCAGTTAGTGTAATATTCAACCCTGGCACGTCATTATTTATATAATTTATAAAGATAATGAACACAATTGGACCCAATATGCTTGCCTGAGGGATGCCTAAGTCATTCTGCAGACTCCCAGACTTGCAACTAATATTGTCTAAGATACCGAGACTTTTTGTATTGGCCCAGTTAAATATGATTTAAACAATTTTAAAACATTACCTCTAATTCCATACAATTGTAATTTCTAAAGCAGTAGATCTCGATTTAGCATATGACAGCTTTAGATAGATCCAAGAAGACTCTCATGGTCGCTCTGTCACCCTTCAGGGCCCGAGTAAGCCATGAGTGAAATTGAACATTGCCGATTGAGTGGACTTATCCTCCTAATAACTATGTTGGTTACTAGAAAGCAAAACATATTGGTTCATAACCGACAAGTCTGGAGGCACTACTAGTTCAAATAGCTTTGGAAAGAACTGCAGAAGGCTGATCGACCTATAGTTGTCCAGATCCTCTGGATCTCCTTTTTTGAGCAATGGTTTTACGACTGAGATTTTCAACTGATCAGTGGCACACATTCTAAAGGGAGATCATAATAATATGGCACTCGGCGAGCGGTGTGTGTGTGCGAAGATGTTGATTGACACGGTTATTGAATAGCTGTAGGTTGTAATTAGAGAGCAACAGATCTCCTGGGAGGAGTGAGTTCCATGTGTGAGCAATATTCTAAGCACGGTTTTATTTTCGTTTTGTAGAGCAAGGGTATAGTTGCTGCGGTGTATATAGTTTTTTGCTGCGAAATAGCGCACCAAGTTTCTGCGAGGCTGGTTTTGTGATGTTGGCAACGTGGTCATGTCAGGACATATTGCTGTTGACCGAGACACCCAGCAGTCCAATTGACGAGGATGAAGGAATGATCGATGCTGCCATAATTATGTCTGGGCCCGCCTTATTGGCTTTCTTGGTAAACGTGGTAGCTTTGATTTTTGAGATATTGATTAATTGTTGTGGTGATAAGTCTCAGTCGCTGGTAAAGGTTTTTCAGATCCAAATTGGTAAGGTTACTTTCATCTACAAAACTGTAAACAGGATTTTTAGTTTCGGTCAGCAGATCATTTATATAGATGAGGAGCAGAGTTGGTGAAAGTATTGCGACTTAAGGCACGCCTGCATTAATGCTGAATTGTCCGAGATGTGTCCATCAACTGCAACGTGCAGAGATCGGTTTTTAAGGAAATGGCAAGCCAGCGGCATAGAGATGCTGGCAGTCCGAAGGATTGCAGTTTGTTGGGCAGTCCGTCATGCTAAACTTTGTCGTATGTCTTCGATATACCCAACGCAATCACTCGAGATTCTTCGTAGTTCTCAATTGCCCTACTCCTTAGACGAGTGAGATAGGCCAATATATCTCCTGTCGATCTTTCTTTGCGAAAGCCGTATTGGTTATTGTTAATTATTCTGTTGGTCTCGAGGTACTTGAGTAGTTGCTGATTGACTACACGTTCCACGATTGATTATTGAGCGATAGTTTGAGGGAGGGCGTGGTTTTCTTGCCTTTTTTTGGAACAGGTTGCTCTCGAGCGACTTTTTAAGAAGATGGGTAAATCTCTTTTCGGTAAGACAGAGGAAAAAGCCTGAAAAAAATGGGTGTTCGTAGGCGCAGTTTTTTAACACGATGGCAGGTATTCCGTCCGGTGCCTTTTGCGTTTCTATATCACAACCCGATTCTCTTTAAACTTCTTTCTACCTTTTACTCTTCACAAACATGTTACAACTGTACACTGTGTCATATCTCATTCTCTCGCAGACTACATCCTATAGATCTATATTTTTTTTTGGTATCGCTTTTTTCAATACCTCGTTTCTGTTTCATCCGTTTGTCGCTTTTTCCGTTTTATCGAGTGTTTCCTCGTTTTCGTTTCACCGAGTCTCAAAACACGCCCAACGACGCTAAATAAGATTTCACTTAAAACAATATTTTTGACAGTTGCGCGACTATCTTTTGATTTTTGAAGTAGTTACTCCTAGATTTCTTCCAAGGCGGCGCGGCGTCACCATTTTTGCGAAAGTGAGCTTTGACATATTATTTCTAGAATAATTGTTATGGTTACAATAATTGTATTAACAGTCGCTCCCAATATTTGAAGAATAAAGTTATCCATGCTTGAAAAAAACTGGGCCTTAGTTAATTTATTGATATTTAGGTTGTACGTAACACCAGAACATACTGAGGGTCCGAAACCACCGGTGATTATCACAGCACCAAAATAATAAAATATTTATTTACTTGGTCCTGAGCATCACTGGTCTCACAATTGAACACAATTTGCAAACGTAAATATATAGGTATGGCCTTGGGTATGGCATTCATTGCATTTGGTAGACTTTTTTTGTAATTTTTTGTGCTTGAGCAGAAAATAATTTAGTGATCTTAGAGCTCTTTGACACGAGGATTCTGTATGTGAGATACACGTATCCGAGATACAGAATCGCGGTCGAAAACTTGGACTACTGCATCGACTTCACGTATTTCTTCAATCAGTACTAAAATAGTTGCAGTGCCGTGCATAAGTTCATCACTATAGCGCGTAGTAAATAATACCTATGACGACTCAATATATACTGAAAAATATCCGGCGTCTATATATTCTCGGTTGCAAAAGTATCCATGTCTGAATACGCCCATATATCGCAATGGTAATTTTGTATGCGGCATACGCAATCAGTGTACGGCGACTGAAGTTGCCGTGATGCAGAAATTCGGTATCGCGAAACTGTATGCGTCGCTCGTGCCGTGTGAATAGATTCATTTGAATGTATGTTTAACCAGTATCCTGTATCTCGGATACGCGTATCTCGCATACATTATCTTCGTGTGAAAGAGCTCTAAGGCGATAAAATAATTTGCATCACCGATTTTAGATTTAAAAAAATAAATATCAAATACTTTCACTGACTTATATTAAAAAGGGTTAAAATCGTAAATTCCTGAGGAATAACATGATAATTATACGTAAGCCCCTATAATACTTGACATGCACGTACGGTCAAACAATGTCGAGAATTTGCTTTTATTAGTCTGTCTACTTCAATGTGGCTTTTTTACTACATAATATTCTGATTTAATTACCGGAGGGTTCAAAAGGCAGAATACTTATGTCACAGTACAGGATTATTTTTAATGGGTTAAAACTTTATAAAAATCATAAAACTCATATCTCTTAAAACTATGGTTTTCAAATTTGAAACAAAATTCTTGTTATAAAAATGCAATAAACGATAGGGTATGTTTGGAAAGATAAAACTTTAAAACAAAATTTGTAAAACGCGCATTAAAATTCCAAATTTCAAATCTGGAATAAAAATTCTTCACTCCTAAATACAGAACCAGTTCGTACATGCAATATATCGATCGAGTATATACAGGGTGTCAATTTTTCGGGGTATCTCGCTTACTTTTAAGGATAGAGGGTTGCGGTTTTCGCGACACTGTGCTAGTTTTTTGTGAAACTAAACATGCCGTCAACAAAAATTTCATATCCCACTTGGTTTTTGAGATGCCGGGTGAATTTGAAAATTATCACTTTTTTTTAACTTGCTGGATAGTTCAAAATGGATTCTTATAGAACTTTTTCCGTAGAATCCAGTGGCGTAGTTTGTTTTTTCTTGAGCCATTCCTTTTAAAATTATAAAGCAAACATATGTTTTTTTAATGGAACACCCTGTATATTTTTATCTAGTTAAATTAGGCATTTTCTGGGATTTCCAAAAGTATATATTTATTTTAAAAACTAAAGAATAATCTACAGGTTTCTCCAAATACGTTATGTTATTTAATAGTAATAGAGCTGATGAAAGAAAAGAAACATTTTTGGGTATTATTTAGCTGAAGAAGTTTTTTTATTAACCCAACTACGTACCTACCTAAATATTTAACAGTATAAATAATTAATAATAGTTTAAGTTTTTTATATACTTAACATACATTAACAACAACATAAAAAGACAAATTTTAAGGGCTATAGAAATTGTTGAAAGTGTTTTGGGAATTCGTTTTAGAGCGTTCATGAATATTATTGGACGTCTTTGTAAATTTTGAAATGCGACGGTAATCGCTTCATGAAGTTCATATGGGTTGCAATGACGCTTGGCATAAACTTTGTGTTGTAAGTAACCCCACAAGAAAGTCCAGGACAAACAGATCGGGTGATCGCGAGGGCCATGTTACTGATCCATGAGTGCCTAACTATTTTCCAGGTAAATGGTTATCTAAAAAGAGGCGAATTGTCAGGGAATTATGAGCAGGCATATATGGGCTGAAAATATATAGCGTTCAAGCCGGCTAAGGAAACATCATCTATGAGAAGTTCAGGAACTACATCTTCCAATATACCTAGATACCGGGACTGCTGAAAAACTTCCTTCATAAATTCTGTATTCTCTTTGTCCACCCAAAAGGAAATATGCGAGGATGAAGCCGAACCTATCCTGCCGCTCACGCTCAAATATAAGGTGAGTGTTTTCTTGGTGCCAGTGTCTAGTATTGTTTCTGTTAAAAATGCCAGCAATTTCAATGGTCCTACATGATGTTGATGGATTTGCCTCTACTACGGTAAAACATTGGTATCATCTATTTCTTGATTTTCCTTATGCTATGCTTTTGGTCTTTGTCGCGTAAATGATCTATGATTAATTAAATTATTTTTTTAAGTATAGAAAGCCGATCAGAGAAAGGTTGTCTTTGCTCAGAAAAAAGAATAAAATTTAAAAATATTTTTTATTTTAAAAGAAAGTAGTGGCGTAGATTTTTTTTCCCAAAATTATTCAATGCAAAACTCGTACGAAAGCCACTGGTACACATAAAAAAATTGGTTGTGCATAGAAAAAAGCATCTTTACGCAAAGAAGACATGTACCAAATTTCAAAAAGATATCTACTGTAGTTTTACCATAAGTTTTTACACAAAACAGATTTTTTCTGAAAATGTTACCACCCTCCTCACCTATCTCAAAAGTTACGGCGCCGGCGTTTAGTATACTTTTTTTTTTCTTCTTCTGGGTTCAGGAATTTCACCCTTAAATATTAGCATGTCATTAAGGAACTCCCTGTACAGCTCATATGATTGACAAGGTAGAAATGTTCTAATGTGCCCTGAAAAAGAAAAAAAATGACAACAGCACGTGGTGTTCCCAAGCGGTCACCCAT